>JBBPKE010000389.1:0-21363 GCA_038089095.1 Tylopilus orsonianus | reverse complement strand
CACCCAGTGCCTCTGCGCCACTACCCGCTCTCGGAGAGCTCATTTCAGCTGCGCTGGCACGTCCGCACATCATCCGATCCAAGTCTCTTTTAAAACATGCGCTTGAGCTGCTCAGCGCCGCGGCAGATAATCATTTGCGTGCACTGGTGCTGGCTGTCGTCGGTGCGCAATACGTGTACACTGCTCCTGCGCATGCGATGGAGGTCCTCGCCGTATGCGAGATGCTTGGTGCGGGGATGGGTGCCAATCCAAAAAGGACGCAAGAAGAGCATGGGGAAGTCGTGGCGCCATCTGACGAGATGCAAACTAAAGACAGTGTTGGGAACGCGCCGTTGCGGTTATGGGTTGGGAAGCGCTTCCTCGGTACGTGTTTTCATCGACAATTCTGCTGCGACATGATGGCTGAGAACAGAGTTCTGCAGAACTGTTCAAGCGCGCAGGAAAAGAGAATCGAGTCCACAAGCAGGAGGTATTTAATGCGGTGTACCAAGCGGCGGTGGACGACTTCGGGAAGCATCGAGCACGGCTTTGACGAATGTTGGAATGGATTGATACAGTGAAAGAAACGCACTAGACACTAGATCTTGAAGCAACACTTTACAGCCCTAGTTATTACTCACGCATACCTGTAGCCGTAGTATTTTACATTCAATGGACTCTATCATTGCATGGAACAAACGTGGGTTATGCTACTAAGAAGAAATGCTAGTAGGTTCGAGTAGGATCCAAATACTCCTCAACTGATCTCGACCCCATCCACTCTGACCGTGATTCGAATTGGAAAGGGTGAGATGCCAGCCGCGTTGGTGATAAGCGGAACAGCTGTACGACCCTGCTCAGACGAGGTATGGGTGAGCATGACCTGAAGGGCTTTGGAAAGGGTCGTAACGAGGGCGGCGTTGAATTCGTGCCGATCTGTATCGCGTAGGCGAGTAATTGTGCACTGAGTGGTAGGCGAGCACAAAGGGTACGAGACAAATACCTCTATCTGACTTTGGTTGTCTTAGTTCTGCGTTGACAATCCTACGTGGTAAAAGAGGTGGGCATGATTGTAGAGTCGACATCAGCAGAGAAATGCAGGGGATGTGACTCACCATTGTTCCCATGGGACGTCTTCCTCCCCGACGTACACCTGAAACCACGATTTTTTAGGTTTTTTCTCAGAGAAGGTGACCAGAACCTGGGCATCGTGCGCGATGGGGGAGGACTGATCAGCGCGTAGACGAAGAGTCGAAGGGATGCGAGACGGCACCTGTCCACGTTTGCTCGTCCCGCTTTCGATGCTTTTCCAAAAGGCGTCTACTTTATCGTTGACAAGTTGTTCCATTTCGGGATCTGCGACCCCGGGCTGCAGATTCAAAGGGTGAGGCAGGGCGACGTACGTCGGGAGGTACACAAGGGAATATGGAAAAGGTGGTACTGCTGACCATGGTCACGTCGAGCACATCAAACGTCTGTGGCTTGACCATTCCAAAGAGACGATGGAAGAGGATCGCATGAAGGATCGCATTGAGGACTTCTTTGGCAGTCTGTCGTTCGAGGATCTGGTGTGATGACGACAAGAGAGTGAGGGGGGGCGGGGATGGATCCGCAGAAACATACCACGTCGATGGACACAGTCGGGAAGGGAGTGTTCATCGTGACAAAATCGGTCAAGGGTGTGAAGGCATGAGGTCGTTTGACCTCTCCATCGTCCAGCCGCACTGATATGGAATCGATCAAGCAAGCTATTAGTATTACTGTGAGCTACTCTCCATTTAGTGACCAAAGTAAGGAGCCGGGGCAATATGACACTGCATATCGCTCTGCGGTGCTAGCGGAACCACTTGGCTTGCGCTGATTCGAGAACGCCTTTGGAAGCTTGAAGCTCGAAAAGGAAAAAAGGTTATCTAATACTACATGACAGTCGCCGCCCACCTTCCGCTTCAGTTCCGCACTCACGTTAGCTAGCAAACACTTCACGAATGTAAAGGGCGACACAAAACTAGCATGGCCTTCAAAGCTTCAAAGCTCAAATCCTAGCACGCGACTACTATGTAGCGTAGTAGCTTGTGGTCTAAATCCTCAGCCGGTTACTTGTAGTGTCAAGCGTACTATTTTCGGTCCCTCGGCTGTATGTTTTGCGCGGTACGTTACTGTCCACTATCTTAATCGCCGTTAGAGCTGTGCTTGAAAGCCCGTTGAATTTCTTGCTGAGAATGTTCTTTTTGTTTTCACTAGTCTTCTAGCGCTCAAAGCGTTTGGGTCTGTTCTTCATTTCGGACCTGTTCCGTTTAAATGCGTTCCTTCGTATTTTGGTTATTCTTTTGGTATTCTTGTGCTGTAAGCCTCCAAGGATGGGCCAATGTCGACAATATCTCACTTGGGATCCATAAGGTTCCTTTACTTCTAGTCAACATATATGTATGAACTTGGCCAACTTCCATTCCACTGTGTCATGGCTGAAAGTTTTTCAAGTTCCGTATACTCGCATTTTTCCTTACTTCCGATCAATGGTGATTAATACATAATCTCTTGCTTTTTGTAGGTGTTTTGTTACTCCAAGCATTCCCCGTTTGTCATACTAAGCAGACTTTTAATGTTCCCGTTTAGTAACGGAGGAGTACTGTAAGTACATACATACTGCGATTGCCATACCTGCGACCCTGACCACATGACGCGAAATGATCCTATCGTTACTCGCATCGCGGTTATCAGGGTTTAATCGTCTTGCGATTCCACAGAAGACATTACTGCGCCACCAAATTCAGGTGTATGTTATGGTTCCTTACACACGGTTATATAGAGCTCATTCATAATTGGGGGACAGGGTTCGGCTTTCATTTTCGATTGTCTTGCCCGCTGCCCCTACGTGTCAAGCCTGACCTGCCTATGGCTTCCCTGGCACTACGTACGACCCCCACATCTACGACGACCTTGATGCCTGATGTGACGTCTGCGAGTTCAATCAGTGCAGGGAGCGGGGAGACAACCATGAACTTCCTCAACGATCGCATCAACTTGATAGCGGCCACGACACTCCTTGGAGTCACCTACGGCATCATGTCCACTCTCTACTGCATCACAATTTATTCTCTTTTCAAGAAGCTGCTCCGATACAATGCACGATCCGGGTTGCATCCGCATTCACTCTCAATGTCTAGAACGGAATGGCGCAAAACATTTTTTTATATTGCCTACACCTCCATCTTGTTCATTCTGGCAACGTTCGATACTGCTGGCAATTCTCAGAATGCAATCGTGGCCTACGTCGATAATAGGTCGTATCCTGGTGGACCCTATCAATACTACATCACGTACATGGCTGGCCAGAGTGTCATGGTCATGATCGACGTCTCATCTCTGATAATACTTTGGATGACGGATGCCCTAATTGTCAGTATCAACTCTTATGCGCATGTTGGAGAAGTCTGAGGTCACATTCTCGCAGCTTTGTAGGTTCATCATGTTCTACTATAAGGTTTCATATGCGAGGTGGATCATTCCTCTGCCATGTGCAATGTATGTCGGTGTCATTGGTGAGTAAAATTGTTATAGATTCTCCAAGATACGCGTCTAACTCGCTTGAATTCACGCAATAGTGCTGAGTACCCTCGTCCTGCAGGGGGAGGCTAGCCTGGGAAAGATATTCTATCTCTCGGAGAACATGTTACTCGCTTACTATGCACTGTCGTTCTCTCTGAACGTTATTGCAACGGTGTTGATCGCTGCGCGACTGTACTGGCACAAGATCCAGTTGGAACGTGTCTTTGGTGAGCACCATGACTCGAACCCACTACATTTTCACTGATTCGGCATTGTCCCTTTTTTTCCTATGTTATGTACGTGTCTGTCCCTTGTACCTTGTATGTCCCGGTCACTCCACGGTGCTAGGTCCGGGAATGGACTCCCCCTACATGAGTATTGCAACTATACTAATCGAATCTGCGGCACTCTATGGTGCTTGGTCAGTCGTGTTTCTGATCCTCTGTATTCTACAGAGTCCAGCACAGACACTCGTCTTGGCGACAATAAGTCAAGTTCAGGTAAGCACCCATATTGACCTGGAACACATGGATTGATTCGACGAACGACGTATTCGCTAGGTCACCTCACAGCTCTTGATCATACTCTGGATGGCTCGCGGCAAGGCTTGGAATACTGCCAATAGTGTTAGCGAAGACGACGATGAAATACCCGAACAGCCCCCTTCAAGCAGCAGTGGGCGGCTCAGCTTCGGTTCACGGCCGACCCGGGCTGTAGACAAGCTGAGCCTGGATGGCGTGCGTCGGAGTACGAGCCTAAACGCATCAAGGACTACGATCAGCGGAGGTGGCGGCGATGTGCACCACAGCAACGACGTCAGCGATATTGAGCTTGGACTGCGTCATTCTAAACCGTCACGCATCGTTGATAGTTTGAGCATGACAGACGGACAAGATGAAAAATAATCGATCCGGGAGGGAGGCAAAGTGGACGGGAGGCGCCCCGTCTGGTTCTGACCCAAGTCCTAAACGCAATGGTGAACGACTTGTCGCTGAGGAAATTTCTCGCTAGCATGCATGCACTGCTAAAAGCCAACTTGCCTCGTCTGGAGGCCATCCGCTCTTTTCTCCCCTTTCGAGTTTCGCATTGTTGATATGTATACCCAGGTATTTATACCCGCCGAGTGTTGGAAGACAAGTGCCGTCCATTGTTTAGCATTTAACATCATTACAATGTACTGTATCACCCCATACGTATTCATCCACCCTGTTTTACAGCGTTGTCGTCCCACAAGACGTGAAACTTTTTACTGTTCGGCTGTCATAAAATATGAATGTTGCGTATCATGTTTACTGTCGATTTTGTACATCAAGTAGCTTTGCGGTCATTTGTCTAGCATCTGCGTTTCATTTGATCAAACAAGTCTATATCGCACGTTCGGAATAAATTTGACGAACGAGATAGGTACAGTACAATAATTATAAACGAAGCTAACCAAAATAGATCGCATGTCATCCCACTCAGTTTATTGTTCGAGTCCGATCCATACCCAACTTGAGTAACTCCAATATCTCCCAATTCGCTTGCCTCTTCGCTTCAATCGACCCACCAAGGGCGTCCTCCCACCAACGTGCGCCCTCGGGTACCTCGCGCCACCCACCCCGGAGGAATGCACGGAAATTCTCCATGCTCCCGTGAGGAGGGACGCGAAGTGACTGGGACTTTATCCAATTCGGCGGCGGGTTGGCGCGCGAGTACGCATGCCCGCCTTTGCCCGTGCTCGCGTGATCCGTGATCCCGTCACCCTCATCGCCATCACCACATGGTTTCGTAAATCCTTCTGATGCGAGGACGACAGCGGGTGGAATGGTGATACGACCCCATTTGAAGCAGATCTGGGACACCGCGATGCAGTGCAGGAGCGCCCCGTCCGGTTCGACGATGGGGGCTCGACGCATGCCGTGGGTCCCGTGGGTATCTGATTGTAGGGCGGCAGCGACAGCATGTTCGACACTGGCAGATCCATTTTGGGTGGAAATGTCACCAGGGGTGGATGGCGTGCTGGACTGGGGCGAGGGACGGGAGTCGTAGCGGCGGCTGGGAAGCGAGACGTAGCGTGCGACGATACACAGCTGCAGACACAGATTATAGTTTGGGCGTTAGAGATGGGTCTGGACTCGAGGGATACAACATGAACCCGGGAGTGTTGAACTTACCCATTTATGGTCCCAAGATCCGATCGTGAGCCGGACCTCGTACCTTACCAACGGAGGTATCTCGCGTATGAAGTGATAGTGGGTTGCTAGGGAGGCCAAGCAAGGGGTAGGGGCTACTTGTCAGGTTTGTTTGGAGTATGAAGCAGGGGACATACCACTAAGGGCCATATGGCCTCCGCTGCGACCCCAGGCGGGGAAACACTTGACAAGCGCCTTTGCGCGTGCTGAATCAAATGCCTACTTGGAAGACCGAGTGAGCTCATGTCGCATCGTGCGGCAAGAGAAAAAGCTATGCCTTGGCGTAACTCGAATTACTAAGGTGCATCCCAAACATGTCGCAATCGTCGATACCTAAGGGGAGCCATCGAATGATATGAGTCCCCGTGGAAATAAACCTCTCTTTTGGAAGACGAACTTGACCACCGCCTGTATACAACGGTGAATTCGAAAGGATTAGCGCCCACAGGTGACAGGTTTTCAGCCCATTCAATGAGCGCGTGTGTTCGCTCCTTCTTCGATGCAAATACGAGCTTGAAATGGAGTGCAAGGTAGTCGAGCCTAGCGGCAATTATGGGCCAGAACACACGAACTGCAGGGCGAAACATCTGTTGAGCCGGATACCCACCGTGTGTCCGACTCTCGAACAGGAGTGAGGATGGCGGTACAACTTACCGTGCCATACGAACGGCAGAGACCCTATATTGAGGAGGAGGACGATATAAGCGGCATATTTGAGGATGGAGAGCAGCTTGGCGCGCGGAGAGCGGTTGAAGAGGGCCGTCAGGCGAGTAAGCAATTCCGTGAGATCTCTCCAGTGCGCGGGTGCAACGGGTACTCTTGCCAACAGAGCGAGGGGATGGTTGGGTATGAATGGCGGCATTGGAGGTCCTGAGGGATATCTTGAGCGGTTGAATCGCCCAGTGAGTCTATCGGTTGATTTTGTACTAGTACGGCTCCGCCATCATATTGGTGCGACTCGGCCCGTCTGGGAGTTTATTTGGGGATTCAGATCAAACTCTCGAACTGCACCGCCCCACGTCCACGACCCGTCAAAAAAGCTGGGGCGATACGGCACAATGAGCGGTGCCAAAAGGTTTCAGTCCATCAAGCATTCTGATCTTTATTTCAATTGGACCGTTGGCATCTGAAAAGCTGTCTCGTTGCAGTGAAGAATGCTGCGTATGACTCTTGTTCGGAGTTCCAATCCAATGTGTGCACATGGCTGATACTATCATGGCGCAAATTCATCATTGATTGAGCGTATTTCGGGATGGCCAGTATAGAGATGGTGCATTCATTGCAGTGAACAATCGTGTATGTATGTGCAGGGGGAGTACGTATGAGCACTCACAGGCCGGTGATACTCTCGCCCGGATCTGCCCATCAGAGCACTAGGCACTTAGCGGCCATTCGAGCCGAGATCCTGAACTGCAAGTCATATGGTACAAGCTGCTGCTTCTCAGCAGATGCTACAACGACTTGAACTCACCTCTTACCAATCAACTCGTGGATCAGCTTCTTACTCTATTACCCCTCCTAGCGACGGTTGGCTGCAACCATCTATTTCACACTTACTCGGGGGTACAACATAGTATTTCTAACTTTTACTATTATTTTTTTTAAAAAAAAAGGGATTTGTATCCCTTTTGGGGTGAACACTCCATGAGGGACAATCAAACTAGTCCAGACGGCCCTCCCCCTCCACTGCCCCAACGGCATGAATGCCCTGATGCAAGTTTCCCCCATCGGTCTGCCATTCCCGCCAGCCATTTCAGACGCCCACCTCTACCATTCAGTATAAGAACACAAGGTAAGTCATGAAAAAAATATGGTATTTTACTATTGACTTATTTGTAGTCACTGAGCCTGTCCGTATTGGTGTCGACGAGCTCAGAGCCCAAGTTACTACAAAATAGTTTCATACTGGATTTACTTTAATGCAGCCACTCCTGTCTATCTCACGGTTGCCATCAATGCCGGACTGATGAACGAGATTAGCACAAAGAGCTAATAGAACCTTCAAGAGTGACTGAAAGCTTCGATTACATGAGCAAATCATCAATCGCATACATATCGATCCATACACCATAGGAAAAAAAAAGAGATAGACAGCCCATGAACGATCCCTAGCTTCACAACACAACCGGCGTCTGCGTCCCTTGATCAAACCACAGTCCCGCCAGCAGGACCGTATCACCTCCAACATCTTGACCAACGCGCGATACCTTGCTTGAAAATGTCCCTTGACCCACGTCCATCCATCGTGCCGATCCGGCGTTTCCACTTCTGACTGCCCGTTCCACCGTATGCATACCCCACGGCTCGCCCTTTTCTCTGCCTGCAAACACATTGAATTGTCCCCGGCCATCAAAATATTCCTCCGAAACAAACAACGCCCAGTCTGGCGCGTCCAGGGTCCCAGTCACTGCCAAAGTCAGGTTCAAACCAAGTCAGCAACGGGTCGCTCACCTAGAATCAAGTCTTCCCGTTGAATCGGATGGTGTGGCCCACACACCGCCAGAATAAGGTCGACATGCTGACTAAACCACGTCATAGGTGCTTCCAGTTGATCCATGTACCGGTGCACCGTCTTCTCTACGCACAAATGTGCCGCCGGTTTTCCCTGTTCAAGAGGAAAAGTATACTGTCGTGCGATTCGTTCTCTAGTCGACGCATCGCGTCAGCATCAACACGACTGCAAAAATACGAATACATACGCATGTGGTCGATCGTTCCGTGCCTTGAACGTTAAAAACCCGGAAATTGCATCAAGACCGCGCTGTGCTACGCTCCGCTTGCCGTCCTCGCGTTTTTGAATCTCGAACTTGCCATATCCATACATGGACGGCAAGCTTCGCAGTCGCTCCTCGCTACTCTGGAGAGGGTCGATTGCGTTGAACAATGTGATAAATTCGCCCTTGGGCTTCGAAAGATACCCGACCGCCCCGAGTTCGACGCGTGTCGGGGACCACAGAGGAAGCGTCACTGAAAACCAAATTGGTTCACACCCCATATGTTTTCTAAAATGTAAACTCACATGAACTATGGAATGCATGGCTTGACCTCACAATAAGACGATAGTTTTCTTCGTTTCTTGCATCTGAGCTCAAGCTGTTCGTCCGAGTGGGCATGGGTGTACGCTTATCATGGGGCTCGAGGAAAACCGACGACACTTGCATAAAGATCTCTGCATGTTCGCTTGCGCTTACTTGAAGCACAGAGCCAGCCGTGTTGACGACTGGTGTCGGGCTGGTCAACGGAATATGCATCATGACACTTGTGTCCTCTTCTTCAACCTGAGTCGTCATGCTCTCAGAAGCAGTCTCATACTGTTCATCGGCAGGTGAAGACTCCGTCGATGGAGGGAGTATAGCACCAGTATTAACCAGTGGGGTCGAAGGGTGACGAATTCGAGGACTTCCGTTCCCTCGAAGTCCAAGAATTCCTTCCAGAGAAGCAGCTATGCTTGAAAACGGTGGCCGATGGTTAGGTTCACGGTCCCAACACGAACGCACCAGATTCGTGATCGTGCTGGCAACTTCGGCATACTGGGCGGGTACTGGGATCGGTGGACGTTCGTCCTTCTCTACAGAATACTCATCTATTTCGGCCATCGTTCCCTTGCATGATGGTTCACTCACCCAATACGAGTTCACGAATGGCCCTGTCGTGCAATGTGGGCCAGGGAAGGTCACCCATGCCAAGTATCTCGACGCAACACATCGCAAATGCGTAGATATCCACAGCGTTCGTCAACCGATCATCGCCGTCAAGGACCTCTGGGGCCTTCCATTGCAACGGACCTGAAGCAATGTGAGTCTTCATGACAGAGTTGATAGCATCAACCACCCACGTTGCTCCCGCTGTCCAGACGACCGATGCGCCTCCGACCTGATCTCGTGCTGTCCAAAATCAGACAGAATGCACTGCCCATCTTCGTCGACTAGTACATTTGCGGCCTACCAGGCGCCATCAGCGACCGACGCCCAACATGGGACACAAATTACGCACCCGGAGGTCTCCATGTAGCACTCCGCATCCATGTAAATATGCCATTCCCTTGGCAATTTCATACATATACCTCAGCGGGTCCACACGTACCGTTGTACCATTTCCCACCACTATTTCCCCCACCTCCGCGCGCTTGAGCGATTCCACCAGATTTCCCCCGGTACAAAACTTGCTCACAAAGAACCAGGGCTTCTCTCCCATTGCACTACTTGCACCATACAGTGACAAGACATTCGGATGGTCAAGTGTGTTCCACGATTCGACATGGCGCACAAACACCTCCCGCGACACACAGTGTGCCAACACTTTGATGGCAACAGAGCGATTCTGCCAATGTCCCAGGTAGACGTCCGAAAAGAACCCGATACCGATCTTGCGCGTTCGATTGACTTCGTATCTGCTCAGCAAGTGCACCAGCTTGTATCAACCAAGACACAGAGATCCCAGCAGCGTACCTTGTAATAGTCCAACTTGGTAGCTCTGAGGCACCTACAACGCTAGCGCCTTCGTTGACTTCTGCCTGTCCATCCTCGTCTTGTGGTTGCTTCGCGACAATACTCGCGAGTCTCGTCATCGCTTCAATCCCACTTTGCATAAACTTTCTATGCAGTTCCGCGCCCGCGTTATCCTTGTGGTGCACCTCACCTTCCAACGCGTTCCTATCCATCCCTGCTTCCCCATCAGCGCCCAACATCCGTCGGAGAGTCTCGGCAGCCTCAGGGATTTCTCCCCGCGCGACCTGCAAGCAACGAACCATCTCTACGTCATTGCGCGCATTCAACGCGCCCTCCAGCCTTCCTCGAAGAGCGGCTTCGTCTGCATTTGCATCCACGGTGTCTTGAGCTGAGTGCATCTGCACGAGCGCGCGTATGGGGGGTGTTGGGTGCGTGTCCACTGTTTCCGTCTTCATCGTTATCGCCTTCTCTGTCTTCGTCTCCACAATAAACGAGGCTCTCGTTGGCGTCGGCGTCGGCGGCAAAGAGACGGCAGCGTTCATCGTGTCAGATGGATGCCCTGTCGACAAGGTGGATGATGTCGGTGTGTTCTTTCCAGGTTCATCTTCAGACAGGGCAGTTACCAGCTTGCCCATAGCCGACAGCCGACTTGTCATCGTGGGTGGTGCAGGCTGCAACGGTGATCCATACGTAGGTGGAGTGGTGAAACACTTGCTGCCACCAGCAACTTCTTCGAACGCAATTCCATCTATGGACCCATCCACCTTCGCTGATGCGCTATCCATTGTGAGACCTAGGGCATTTTCTTTTGAGAGGCCTAGCGCCACCTCTCGTTGCCACGCCTGCGCGGGTTGCCCTTGCAGTAGCATCCGGATAATCTGATGGTCGAACAACAGCATGGCGTGCGCCTCTTGCGCGAACCGTCTCGATTCATGAAATGTGCGAATTTGGACGGAGATCTGCCAATGCCAAGTCCACTCAGTAATCGCTTACAACAAGGGGGAATCCTAGCGGCCCACCCCAAACCTTGATGCAGCATCGGTGATTGCTTCGTTACACGCAACAAGCTCCCTCGCAATTTCCTCCCTTCTCACATACCGTCCCAAAAATGGTCGATGGAGCTGAGTCTCGAGAAACGTCTGGATCTAAAAAGAATACAAGGTAAGCAACATAGCGAGTGAGGCAAGTCCGCTCAACAAACCTGGGCGAGGGCGCCACACAATCGATCGACAGGCTCGACGAGCGCCAGGCCAGTATCCAAGCCTGTTTCGTTGACATCGCACCGAACAGAATAGAGCAACGTTGCACAGCGTTCAGCGAGGCGCAAACACGAGAGACGGTTCGTCTTTTTGCAACCAGAGATCAGGAGGATGCGTGTGCATCAAAACCAACACCGTACTCACATCGACCTTTTGACATGCGTTCCAAACACTCAGCAAGGATTTAGCCGCCTCTTCGAGACCAGGAAGTGGAGCAAACGCGAGAACTTCAGTAGACACGACAAGCACATCCTTGACCACTGGTGCGAGTTCGTGGCCTACAAATTTGACTAGCATATATTCAGCAACAGAGCCGTACCATTTAGCTCCAACACATACTCGACTCTCTCGTCCTGATGAGTGCTTCACCGACAGGTGACAACTTTGCGATGGTCGTGGCAGGCAAGATAGACGTGATCGCCAGCGACACGTACTACAATCATTGTTTCTCAGCGATCAGTAAAATGCAACCGCGAGAATTACACACCTTCTCAGCTCTGTTATACCCCTCTCGTTGTGTGTCGTCCTGCGACACACCTTCCTTCGCGCCGCCACGGAAAAACATGGATCCGTACTTCAATATTTCCTTCTTCTGCACGTGTCTGGGAGACTGCTTCGATTCCATTTCCTGGCTTTCTGTGCCATCATCGGCTCGTTGACTATCCAGACGGAACTCCTGGCATGGATCGTCGCTATGCCCACCCGTGCCGCGGCTCAAATCCTTACTCTGTTGCTTTATGGTGCTTCCCGAACTCCTGCGCCCCCAATACGACCTTGAACGTAGTTGCTCTCGTTCCGCTTCCTCGATTCCAATACCAAGTGAGGACAAAGGCGGAAGTGTACTTGTGTGAGATTGCGAGGAGGACGCTAGCAATGATTGCGACTGCGACCATGACCGACCGGACCCACATGAAGCATACGATGCCGATGAATGAATCGATGCATCGCTGAATCGACGGCTGCGCTTGATACCATGCCCAACTTCTCGCTCCTGTACCTGCATCCACACGTCGAGTCAACGATGAGAAAAACAAGAAAGAGTATCCACGCACTGTACCATCAGATGCGAACTCGCCAGTATTGCCATGAGAATGGAAATGACACGAGCCGCGGCGCATCAGACCATCGGGCATTTTTTTCTGCAAAACAAGTGTCCTATCAACGGGAGGAGATCCAACTTTCATCTCGCCATACTCAAGTCCTCCGTACCGTATTCTTGACCTTGTACTTCCAACAGGCATTGGCACTGGCACAGCCCGAGTGACTGGAATGCCCTCCGTTTCGAACCCGCTGCCCATACCCATTGGGGCAAAAGAGGTACCAGGTGCCAACGGATCTGTAAACCCACCCCCCACGCCATCAAATGACTCGCAAATCTCTTCATCTAAAAATGCACCAGGACCAGCAGCACCAGGTACAAAAAGCTCCCGAGACGCCAGCAAACATCCGTGTGCAGGGTGGACAAAGTCCATTCCCTTCATACCATCGAGTTCATCATATCTGGAGAAATTGGTAGCGTGGGGATTGCATGTACCCTGTCCCTGCTGCAAGACATTGTCCCAGTCGTCAGCCCAACCTCTGCGTCCACCCCACCAGCGGATGGGGGCTGAGTTGAGGGGAGTTGACTCGCCCCTGGTGCGGTTCGGGGTGTCCTGGATGACCGAATGGCCAACGTACGTGGAACTGCCTGGTGTGGAGGGGTATGAGCGTGGCTCGGCTCCAAGAGAAACATGTCTATTACGCGTAGCATCCGACGGGGACGAAGGGACCTGTACGTTTCCGCAAGATTGCTGAATGAGCGATTGGGTACGATGGTAGCGAGCAGGAGGCGAGGGCATGATTTGAACAGGAGAGCCACAGGAAGGATGGTCATGGGAATAAGCGGGCTGGGGTGGCGAACGGAGAGGACGAGATTGAAAATAAGAGTGTGTCTGCGTCACATGAATAGTGAGGGGATTACGTGCAACACAAGTAAGGGGGAACATACACAGTTGATCGCAGCGGGAAGTGGACCGTTTGAAGGCGAGAGAGGACGTTGACCGAGAGGCACGGAAAATTGTGTTGAACCTTCCAAGGGAGGCGAAGAAAGCGAAGAAGAACTAGGAAACGGTATTCCACGCACAAACAAGCCGTTATTGGGGCTGGGATGATAGGCGTACGCATGATGCGACTGGAGAGGTATAGAGCCCATAACGGGCGACAGCTCCGGGGGCGTACCATGAGGAGATAGAGTGAAGGAAGAAGCACGAGGACGAGCGACCGCGGGCGACGATCGAGGAGAAGTGGTCAATCCAGAGTCGAGACGCTCTCTGAGTGGGGAGAGAGTATCAGACATCTCGCCAACGGACGAATGACATGAAATATGTCCGGATGTGAGGGGAGGAGAAAAAGAACCTGAGGCAGGATTAAGAGGTGATGGAAGACGGGGAGATGAGTTCTGATAACCAGCTACGCTTGGCGGGCGGGACGAGCGCAAAGGCGAGGCAGACATGATCATGCAGTAAATCTGAAGGTGTACAGGAGATGGATGAAAAGCATACCAACCATCTCGGACGGATTTTATACGCCAAGGAATGTATGTTTACAGCCAGGTTGGTATGACGTCGCACCGGTCCGAATACAAAGTACACGTAGACTGAGTGACCGACTCGGAGTGTTCACCAGATCTGTTCGGACGCGAGAACTAGCATTCATCGTACCACGTATGCTGGCTGATTCACAGCCCAAGTCAAGTGGGTCCACAGTCGCAGCAGCTACACTCACCATCTCTGATATGGCAGGTTCCGGCTCGGAGTCGTCCGTTTGGAATTTGGATTGTGATGTTATGCCAAAATGCAAAGTGGGTCAGAGCGGCGGCAGAAGAACTACCACCTTGTGACTCTTGGGGAGCTGGCGCGCCCGAGGCAGGTCAATGCTGTCAATTTGCGCGAGGATGTGGATCCAGCAAAGAGGCTCCATTGCCAGCCTTGTTCAAACGCGAAACTTGCTTCTCCGCTCGATATGAGCTTTCCCTACCCCACAACGACCTGAATGGAACGCTGTCGTACGTCCATCTCCGGCGCTCCGGGATATCGTGTTCAACTGTGTCCTCTAATCCTTGGGTCTCTGACGAGGTGACGGACGTGACTCCTGCAATTCATGTGCTCTCCCAGCCAGCTCGTATTCAGACAAGCGCTAAATTCGTCCAGAGCAGATGACCAGATCCGAGTCACTGCTAGCTGATGGCAAGGCACTTCCAGTACGGAACATATTACAGTTGTCAAGCGTCTTCGGAGTCGTCGCATTTCTAGTAGTACCTCCAACCTGATTCGCACATGCTGCGGGCGCTACTGGACTATGGCCTCATACAAATCTGACCTCATCGTTATGATCACCCGGGGCCCCTCAAAGAACGGTCGGCGTAACGGAGGTTGATGCCGGTTCCGAGTCCATATTCGTGCAGTCACTAATTCTCAAAATTTCCATTTGTGCCAACAGCACGCTAAGTCCTCTATCAACTTCGTTCGCTATGGTACTCGACTTGCCTGATGCAGCGGATGATGACAGTGAGTCTACGGTGATATAAGCCATGGAATATGCTAAGTATGAGATGAGCACGTACCTCTGTCATTGTGGTAGATAGCTGAAGAAAGTACTGTGCTGACTGAACACGTATTGAGGGAAATGTGTGTTAAATGCGGTAAGCTAAGTTGGTAATCTCCATTCAACAGACCAGACAGGCCGGGCTATTTCAGATCGGTTTCGCTCGGACAAACCCATTCTACAAGTGTAGCGAATAAGGGTATGCAATGAAACAGCACAACATTCGACCTTTGCAGTCACTGCCTTGCACGCTTTCTGCTCAACTGTCTTTGACATTGAACATACCACCTAGTCGTTCCCAGATCTCTACCCGCAATGCCAGAATTCTGACATTCAGTGCCTTTATACAGAGGCGGCAGCATGGGGGCTCGTCTGCTTCGACATCAATCCACCTTTTAAGCACGGCGAGCGGGTCTGCTTCTTCTATGCACTTGTCACGGAGTTTTCTCCAAAGCTTTTCTCCTGCGTTGCATTCCACCTCCCACCTTATGTGGCGAAGCTCTCCCGGTTTGATGCATCCGCGCAAGAACTCGGCTGGGTTTGCCTTCCCAAAGAGAAGGCAGCGAAAATCCTCTCCAGCAAGCGCTCCTCACTGTGCCATACAATAGGTACCGATCCGAATGGATGTGGCTGTATCTCAGCGAGTCTTATCCCAGTCATCCAGGATAGAAAGACGTGAAAGATGATAGAAGGCGGCAGGAAGAATACTAGGCATGTTGAACTCTTGACCAAGTCTGATCGCAGTCACCGGCTCGGGGAGACAGTCGTCGGGATGTTCCACGTCAGGGTTGTGCCTTAAAGGCTCGATCTCTTTCTCTAGCTTATCCCAGTCCTTGAGCGTCTGCGGCCAGTCGGATTCAAGACGTCCGAGAATTTCCACATGCATGCGATCGATGCCGTACTTCCTTGCCAAATCTAAGATTGGAGCAATAAGTGCAGGGTTGTGAGGGTTGCGAGGTGTCCAGGGCAACGCGCTGAAAACACTGTAGAACTAGTTTTCGTCCTCTAGCACAACAATAATCTAATTACCTTTGGTAATACAGAATTTTGAAGATGGATTCAAGATGATGGGCATTGTCCAACATATAAATGAGAGGCATTCCATCGTAAAAGTTATTAACTTCGCTTTCACTTGTCGTTGTGGGTAAACTGCAAACGGCGAACATGTCGGAGAATATTGGAGAATGACTGGAAAGAACCGTTTTGTGGACACGAAAGAGCAATGCAGGTTGATCTGGTCGTGGGGCCAGGAGAACGATGTTACCATCTGCGAAATAGAGCGATGCATGCCTCTCCATAGACTGAGGGTGCTCGTTGCTCGCGGCCATGGAGGGAGCAGGCGAGGATCTATGATAACTCGGAGAAACCTCGGTTGCGCTATTTCAGTGCAACCATCCTAGCCCCGTCTACGCAATGTCTACAACTACCACGTCCACAAATCCATGCAAACACTAATTACCTCTTGCGTAATAAAACCGTCCGATAATGGCGTCAAACAAAAGCATCGAAAACGACAAAAGATCTTCCCCATCAACCCATTGAGGCGGCGTGGCCTGGCCTAAAGTAGCGGCACATGTGTCCCCAGTTGCGTCGATGGTGAATCTCATAAATTAGGGAGAGTTCAGCCTGCTATTCTCGACACGGCTCCTACAAATCCTCGCACGTAGCCGTCATCCAGTGCTTCAACAAAATATCCCCATAGAGACATGTAGGGGTCGTAGATCCCATTCTCGATTGTGAAGATGTCGTGCGTTTCTGTGCTGAGTATTTCTATATTCGTACATAACAGCTTACATAAGTGTAGCTACATCGCACTCGTAGTTAGTTTTCTAGTTCTTCAGTGACTTACTGAGGATTCTAACACTGCAGCTGGGAGGACGGTGTCGGGGATAGATCTCGGTAGGATGAGATCAACACATTGCTAGAGTATTTCCGTATACGTACATAACGGCTTACATAAGCGTAGCTACATCGCGCTGTAGTTATCCTGGTCCTTCAGTGACTTACTGAGGATTCTAACAGGAATAAGCTCTGCTAACACACATGAGAACAGTGGACGGTCACTTTCACGATGTAGTCGTAAAAACCTCAAGCTCGTGGATTCGGTCATGGAATCTATAATGGAGTTTCGCACCAAGACGAGATTTGCAAAATGACCAGGCGTGATACCCTCGTGGGAGAGGCAGAGAACCCCTGTTTCATTACTATCTGGAATAGTATGAGAGCCGAATCGTCCATAGAAGATGGTATAACTTGTCCTTGAAGACACGAGATGATGATGACACGTGTATTTGTGAGCCAAACTCTACGTTGAGTCATAAGAAACTGGTGGGCCACAATTTCATCCTGATTTTCACCCCTTAATATCGGATCAAGAAAGTAAATGAGTACATACTATTGTAGAGCTGAACTCGGGGAAATCGTAAAAGATTCGAGTTCGTGTGTCGAAAATCAAATGTTGCCCTATGATGTAGAAAATATTGGCGATAGCCTAATTGGCTCAGACATTCTCTTCTCTTTGCATGACCAGTTTCGTCCAGCTCGATACTATTCTTGACCTCTTGTTATGATACGTTTATTCCCACACGTGACGGGGTCGATGCAAGCAGAAATTTTCTTGCTCCCCTCTTCTCTCCTCAGTTCGTGTTGTCGCGACTGAGGTGAGACACCTTTCAATTGGTACTTGACAGAGACTTACGACTACCCATGGCTAATCGCTTCGTGGTGTACCTTAGTGCTCAACAGAAAAATGGTACCTTGTGGGCAACAATACAGATAGGTTGCCAAAAGCGCCTCGTAGGAACATCTAAGGAGACGAGACCAGATAGGTGCCCAGATCCCTCGCGAACCCTGAATTCCATAAGCTTCCTGTAGGGTAGACCGCAAGTCGTTAGGGTGGTCCCTTGGGAACATAGTGATATACACATGCCAGTTTCCACCCACACTCTTAGTACAGAACACGACATATACTAGAAGTCCGCCAGGGGACATGACAGAACACGCGTCCCAAGATCTTATGGATTCTGTGTCTTCCCGAAGGACCTGTTGAGAATGTGCATCAATGTCGTGTAACACAGTTTGCCTGTATGATTCAAAAGTGATGAGCCATCTGCCCCAAGTGAATCTCGCATGTCCTAGCGCCAACTCTTCGATCCGTAACTGTGTATTTGAAGTAGCCTGAATGGGCTGCGTGGTCCAGTGCTTCGCGAGTTGTTCAGATCGTACTAGAATGTTCTCAAGAAATCTAGGAGATTGGAAAGGAAATTGACCAGGAGGCCGAGGCAGGGGTGCGCTGCCAGCGCAGATTGTCTTCCAAATCTGGGCTCATAGGTCACTTCACGAAACAGTTTGGAAACCTGTCCAGTCGACATTAGACAGGACTGACGCTCCCGAGGCAAATCCACAGTCCAACTAAATTTTGGTCTCACCAGTCGTAAATGCACAACATCCCGGGGCCCAAGGAAGCATAGGATATGCGAAACAAGCTCTAGGGATAGGGTTTCAAATGTTGGCGATCCCAAGCCGTGCGATGTCAAAATCATCCAGCCGCAAAGGCTCTCTGAGGCTGCTCGGTTCGAAACAGCCAGCTGGGCGGTACACCACGTAAACTTGGTATGATTATGGCTGAGCAGCACCCCTCCAAATCCGGATGACTCTCACACGTCATTGTTCTAGACATTTTGTGAGTCGCTATTCAGTATGCCTGTGATCATTAGTTCAGCTACAAATCCTTCGAGTAGGCTGTGTGGACTGAGCGGATCATAGGTTCAAGGTCAGACGAACATGATCCCGGGGATTGCCCGCTACCTTAGTCGAATCGGCCATACTCTCCCTCAGTCAACCCTCAGCTGCATGGTGATATGGACCGTCTCTGAAGACGGGCGCGGTATGCGTCATTTGATATAAACCGACTGCCGCTTTACAGGAATTAGAGTTGGCCATAACCGTCTCAGATCCGCAGGGTACCATCCAATGAGACCACCATCCCGTGAGCCAATCCGGTCTTTGCTGTACTGGTGCTATGCTGGCGCTTGTGTAAATAACTACATCCATCGGATCTTATGAAGTTCGATTTCTGACGTGAAGTGCCAACCTTGGTTTGTTGACACGCTGTGGCCGACCCTGTGCTATGCCTCCAAATCGGGAATTGGATCTGACCGGGGCTGCCTTACACATGCATTCCTGGACCACCATCAAGTGTGCATTATTTTCCCCGTTCTTCGAAATCAAGCATGCTATGCAGACTCAATCTCGTGACTTCGATGAATACCTCGCGGTATGACAAACCTGGCGGGTAAGCAAGCTCACCAATCCCTTGCGCAATGGCTAGTACTAGATCTGGTAGTATCCAACTCTGCCCTCAGTTTATCAGTCGCGAGCCAGTTTTCCGTTTTTGCAGGTCAGTCCGAGCATCAGGGAATACGTAAAGCAATTGGGTCTGACATAGCACCGGTATCAAATATGTCATCGGCCTCGCGCTAGCAATTCTACACACACCCAGAAGGACAGCCATATTTTGCCCTGACAGGCAAGTTTGATTTTGCCATCGTCGCCGGGGAAAGCATCCTGGATGCACACAAGGAAGGACGAATCCTCAATTGCCTTCAGGTTGCAAACAAGGAATTGCAATTGCACGATATTAAGGTTTCTCTTCGCTGCGAATTGCTTCCCGGGGTGGGAGATGACCACGCATCTTGTAGTTACTACTTTATTGATCATACCCAAAAGAGTTTGTTCTGGCTAGAGGACCTGGGAACCGAATTCCTCGATATTCCGGTTGCAACGTCTTCCTTCCATCTCGGTAGGCTCAGTGCGTGTCGATTGCTAGCTAGTCTGACGCTTTGACAGAAACAGCACTGGAAAGATCACATTGGGTGAACGTAGAATTTTTCCCGACGCATCACGAGCCACACGAACTGGATTTTTCGCAAATCGTGAATGATTCCTATGGTATCATTTCCCATGGTCAGGCGGGTGAGATTTGACTCGCACACCACATTGTTGTCGTGCCGACCGACCCGGGAAATAGATAGGTTGACATCACGGACTTCAACTTTCCTTACACAGCAGACACGTACAAGCAATTCTTGAGGCTGCTGGCGGGGAAGAGAGGTGGGTCAATGCTATGTAATCCTGAACTCTCGTAACTTTGCGGTATTTCACAGGACAGCGTATGGACGGATACACCCTCTGTTTCGTTGGTAAGAGACAATTAAACTTACTTTTATATTCCTGATCGCCCTGTCTAGCACGTCTCGCTAGCACCATAGGTACGTTTAATCATTTTCGCGGGAATATATGTCCCAAAATAATATTCATTTGCAGTGGGTCACCGGTTTATTACGTTCTATGGCCAGCCAACTGCACAGCTGGACAGACTACAAGAAATGGTTCCTATTGACGTCATAGAACACAAATGGTTATCAGCTTTGTTAAACATCTTAATGTGGGGCGTTCCTCGGCATTACACTACGCTTCCGGAGGACTTGTACGTTAATGAACAAGTATATTGGAAACAGTTTATTTCCAACTCCCTCGCCGACTGGACAAATAGTTTATCCTGGGTACGCCGATGCTACCGTGTTAGACTGATATTTCTAACGCTCGACTGCAGGGTTTGCCAGTTCTCGTGTGGGCTAAACGGTGACTATTCGACAGCGAGTTCTCAAAAAGGGTTCATCTCCAGAGCCAGCATTCTCCCTATTTCTACCACCAGGTCTAGCCTCAGATAGCCCGGTCAATAAACTGGTTTACCGGGCCCCTGACCCCCGGCGAATGATACTGGGTTCTCAACACAAGTGGGCCGGACCCTCCGCCCTACGCGGCCCGCGTCAGATATGTGCGTCCAGTCACGCCCCTCCTATTCTGATCTGCCTGGACCCAATGGTCTTCTGACCCCATCGCCCTGCCCGCATCGCGCCATTGTCAGTACGTCACCATCACCCCCGCAAACTTAACTTTGCAAACTGAGTGGACTGCACTGGCACTTTTGCGTTATCTGTACCCCGGTTCGTGCAACACGCTCGGTGGCGTTGATATGAAGTGGCTACCGAAGCCTTGCCAACCTCCAACGACGCTGAAATCACAAGATCCGGTCGTTCTACGAAGAACATCAGAAGTCGACGATAAGCGTTATATATGGCAGCCAGGCAGCAAACCCCTCCTCGCACCACCATCCCGCTTTGCACCCCAGCCTCTCCTGCAGTCGCCTTGGACGCGATGTTCTGCTCTGAGCGACTGAAACCTGGGCGCGCGCATGAGCTAGGTCACACGTTCTGCGTTGTCCAGCCTTGACCCATTCGCTGGCCAGCGGTGGCGAGCCAAGGGCATACTGTTCATGCGTGTCCCCGCGGGTCTTTTTCTTTTCTTTTTCTT
>JBBPKE010000388.1:0-10700 GCA_038089095.1 Tylopilus orsonianus | reverse complement strand
GGATTTGGCGGGTGGCTTGTGCGGAAAGTAATTGACCCATTGCGGGGGTGAGATGAGTAACGGTGATCTTGTTATCATCCATCCACTCTGCAAGCCGGCCAGGTGTCCCAATGTCTTCTGTGGTAGGAACGTACAGCTCGGCACCGAAGAACAACGGTGTGAAGACTGGCGGAGAGATAAACATATAGAACTATTGTGCAACATCTAGTACTCACTATCTCGCTGAATAGGGTCGTGAGCTATTCCACTGAGCATGGTAAACTTGGAAAGTTCCCCAAGTGTAAATTTCTCGCCCATCCAAGGAAAGAAATGAGTCAAACTGAAGTGACGTCCCTTGACTCCTTTCGGGACCCCGGTGCTGCCACTTGTGAAGGATAAAGTACCAATACTGTCAGGTCCAAGGATGATATTCGGATCAGTTTCTGAAAGTTGGTATCGGGACTCGAGCACGTCGGTATCATCGACAACCCCGCCAAGAATTTCTCCCGTCGGTGAGAACTCAAGAGCGGGAACTTCCACGCGAATTTTGAGATTATTTAAGAGGAATTCTCGGACACTATTCCCGATCTTCCCCGCCCCAGCTAGAACGACGAGTCCACGAGGTTGGGCAACTTGCAAGTATATCTGTTGTCGCGATGGAGGATACGCAGGATCTAACATGTGACGTGTGAATTACGACACTAGCTACACCAAAAAACAACAAACCAATGACAGAGAACGTCGCACCAGCCTTGAGGACCGCCATAACAGCAACGACAAGTTCCACGCTCCGATGCGCGTAAATCATTACAACCTCTTCTCGTTTAATACCTCCTTTGAGAAGGTGATGTGCTAGGATATTTGATGCTCTCCTGATAGCACCGTACGTGTAGGCGCGTGCGTCCTGTCTCCCATCGGGGGTAGTAGAGGGAAGGCTCTGGATTACGCACGCCCGGTCTGGCCAACGTGTTGCATTACGGGAGAAAACATCTGTTATCGCCCCTTTCCAGTCACACCAGTGAAGATCTGCGGTAGGGCTAGGCAGATCGGTTCTCTGACTGTTGGTCAGTAAGGGCACTGATCCCACGAGCGCCATGGGATTAGCAGAGACCTTCCGAAGTAACACTGCAAGTTGGTCGACGATGAACGAGATACGAACTGGGCTAAAGAGCAGGGAATTGTAAAGGATCCGGAGTGCTATGCGGGGTGCGAGTGAAGAACGGCTTGTTGCGGGGGGTCGCGTGACGAAGATAGTGAGATCAGATGTCAAACTGGTGGAGCGAATGAAGTTTTCCCGAGGCTGGTCAGTCTCGTCAAAGAAACGGACACGAAAGACGGGACGCGTATTTTCCATCGTTTCTTCCTTGTCCTTGCGGAGGGCTTGCACGATAGTTTCGTAAGGCAGTACATCAGTTTCAGCTTCTTTTTCGACAAGTTGAACGCGCCGGACAATGGTCCAAAAAGTGTCGGATGGATCAACAGCCAACCGCAGGATCAAAGGCGCACTGGCCGCAGCAGACGAGGAACCAATGACGATGTCGGTGTCACCGGTATAGCGATGTAGCAGGACAGTGAAAGCAGCGAGGAGAAGGTGGAACGCAGAGGGACTGCTGTCTGTATTTTGTGCATAGTCGTCTTCTGTTCCGCCTTCTTCTGTATGGAGGGCGAGTTTCAACAAGGCGAGAGATGTCTGCTCGGAGAGATCGGCGGTGTGGGCAGCCTCGATCAGTTTGTTAGTCCCTACTGGTCTTGGGTAATCGGTCGGCAAGGATATCGACGGGATGTTTTGCAGCCTCGCGAGTACTTTGGAAAGTGCATCGCCTGCCATCGTCTCGGATCGGGACCAACCAAGAGAGGACTTGATCAGTGCACGGGAAATTTTACTCTAAATTTTGACTCGACGCGAGGCACTAGCCTAAAAATGTCGGACACCAAAAAGCTACCATCAACAATCAACTCTAGTCCTGTCTATTAAAGCTTTCTGTCGCTGCCGGCCAGGCAAGACCCGAGAAAATGAATGCGAAGTACGTCCGCAGTGTCGAATATGATTCTGAGGATATCCGGTACCAAGGCACATGGAACGGCTTCGGCCGATAACCTATGTACATATCTGAGTAACAGATCAGGGCCCCGGTCATCACCGCCCGGAGACACACATCCCGTGGTCGAATGATAAGGTTAACCCCATCGAAGCGTAACAGTGGGTCGGTTACTTCCATTCTGCGAGTGAGGTCTTTACTGACTTTCCCGAGAGATAGGAGTGTAGCATTTATGTCCCGCGCCAACGGAACATACTCGTCAATGTTAGCATCCATTTCGTTTGTCTGAATGAGTTTCTGATCAGATGTACAATTCTTGCTATTTTTCCGGGTCGACATGAAGGGATCCCGAAGAGGGAAGCGTCAGGGAAAGGTTGGTCACTGCAAAATTCTCACTGGTTCCTATTGCCGGCCAGTTAGCATAGCCTACAGCGAGCCGGCTGATAAGTCCATCCCTTTCGTTTACAACGTCTTCAGAAGTAATGATAACAAAAAGGCTGGTAGTTCCTCGAGTTTCGCTCCCCGAGCTCAAACCTTTGCGCCGATAAGTTCACTAACGTGTGCCGCTGCGATTCGAATCAGCGCTATCCGATAGTACTGCCTGGTGGGACCCATCTCAGAATCATGAACGCGAAAAGTGGGAGATTCAATTTGAGGGTAGTGGAACTGGCCGTGATCATTGAGGGAACGAGAAAGTTCGGAAACATACAAGTATCATGTTTTACACGCAAACAAAAATGGACGGTATCAAGAGGCGAGATAACGTGGTATCAGATTCGCCATCTACATATCTCACCCGGCAAAGTTGAGGAGTTTTCTCCTCATTTCTTGGAGTCGGGTACGTGTTGCTTCCAGTTGAGTCCGCTTCGCCTCGATGGCTGGATCTTCGCTGACCAGCTCTCTCATGCGATCAGCAAAGTTGCCCGTCGAGGTCGTGTTGGCCAGGAGGCGCTGCAGCAGGCTGACCGACAATCTTTCTGCTAGAGCGTGATGTAGGGAGTGTTCGATCGTTAGAAAGACGTGATCAGTAATGCGCTGTACGCCCTGTCATTCAGCTTTTCATTCAGCCTGATTCTCGGATCTACATACCTTGTATGCGATGGTAAAGTATGCGCGTACATCCGCCATAACTATTAATTCCTCTTCAAATTCGTCTTGGGGATGCAGACAGGCCAAGTCGTTCACAGTAAGGTCCTTGTAGCCCGCTTGGGCCAGATACATCAAGGCTTGTTGCTCTGGTGAGGCCAAAGTATCGTACACTCTGTAAGCGGACTTAGAGTAGGCATATTCTGTGACCTCTTGCCGATGAATCAGATATCGTTCAGAGTTTCGGCGGACTCTCCGATACTCGGCAAGCCACCTTTTACGAAGCTTTTCATATTCTCCCAGATTTTGACTGTAAGTGGGAGCAGTCTCGAGCCTCAGAGTTTTATTGACCGCATCCAGTGCCCTATTCTTGTATTCTTCGACGTCGGGCTGGATGAGATCTCTACAACCAAGATAGAGTTAATGCCAGGCTTTTGCAGCAATTTTAAACGACGTACGAGATTAAGTCGTGAAGGATCATGAACCTGCCAAAGTGTTCCTTGACGAGTTTCTGAATGACATCGTCGAGCACGTCATTTATGGATGTCAGACACTTCTCAGCGGGCATAGACCATAGGGTTGTGAACTGGGTAATGAGACGTGTCTTCACCTCGTACGGGATATTTCCAGGAAGTTCCCAAGCGGTTGATCTAACATGTAGATTAGACAAGGAAAGCTCAACAAAGAAATGAAAGGAAACGGACTCCTTGATAGTCTGGCGAACATCGTACACTCCCATCGTCTCTACTCGGTCATCCAAAACCTTGGCACTTTCTTCAGAATCGAGAGTATCAATTCGCACATAATTTAAAGGCTCTACGAAAGGACGGAAGTCCGGAGAAGTTCCTCGGATTTCATTGGTGAACATAGCGTATAACGCTTGATTTCGCTGCGCGAGGGTCTTGTCTGAGCTAGCACCTGAAACCAAACCCCTGAAGGCATCGCAGAACGCATTGACTCTCGTGAGGACCTCGATTGGCGGATCGACTTCCAAGGGCTTAGGTAAAGTGCTGATCTCTTCCAAGCAAGAAGCGAGCAATCGATCCACATCCTTTCTGAGCTGTGGTATGCTGCAAAATGAACGTTAAACCGGCGGTGAAATGCAAACATGCTGCAGTGCTACGCACACTTTCTTGATATGGCCAAACAGTAAAGTACTGATGTATGTCACAAATCCTGAGATCCCAAAACGTTCACGATCAGCGACCTCGCTCCACGGCAGAGTGGTGTCAAAATAATCTGTCGCAATACGCTGGAGCGCCGACCTCGAGAGGCGCTGTGCCCGTTGAGAATCATCCGGGAGCCGAACGCAATAATACCCATGCTTCAGTTTATGCTCACGTCCTTCGATGATATCGAGCCAGAGTTTTTTAGCATTGACAGCGCCGTCCCCCAGCATGTCAGGTTTCGTGAGGACTCCTGTGAGACATCTCTATGAAAAGCGTATTTCGGAATCAGAAACCGACAAACCTATAGTGCGCTCTCCGTCTGGATCAGCCTCCTTCGCCAGTGTTACCGACTGTTGGTTCTGTATATCATCTATATATCGAATTTGAAAATATTCTCAGACAAAAAAGGCTCTATGAGTTACCGCTCATTGGTATTGTCGTTAAGATAATCGTATTCGAACGATTGATGTATGACTCCGTGAGTTTCCGTACCAGTTCGACCACCTCCTTCTCCTCGTTTTGTATCAAGCCTGTGAAAACGGTCGGCACAGATGCACGAGTGAAATGTATACTGACCGGGTAAATCAACGAAGGATAAGTCGGTAGCACTGGGATCCTCAATGAATATGGAGATCACATTTTGTGAAAATTTGAGCGAATTAGTGGAACTGGAGGTTCTCAGCTCCTGTATGCTCTTATTGTGGAAACTTTCCGCGGGAAGAGTTGGATTGAGGATAGCGGCTTGCGCACGACGAAGCCAGATATCTACTTGATTCTTATCTGTAATGGCGGGTCCGAAAGCTATTTCCTTCTGTTCGGCGGCGGCACGTCCGTATGAATCGTAATCAAAGCGAAGTTTGATCTTGCAAGACCAGGTTGTGGCGCTGCTTGATATGGTGCACTCCATCGGACACCTGCTTGAAAATGAGGGTAATAATGAAACAAATATAGTTGGACGCACCGTGTGCAGGTTCCACTATCTCGAGGAACATTGACCTAGAATGAACGTTCAGGCATCTCCCACAGCTCGACAAGTATTCTATGCGACATACTCCGCTAACCGCCTCAACCAGGGAGCTTTTACCAGCTGACAAGGACATTGTGAGTCACGAGTGAACCTACTCCAACTAGCACCATATATCGGTACCCACCAGACTGGCCACCAATGACAACGATAGAAGGAAGGTCGATCATAGTTGACGCGCTGGGAGAATAAGATCAATGACACGGAAAGAAGACCAACATATCAACTCACCCCAACGATCGCAAGTCGTTAATCAGTTCCATCAGCTCCTTGCGCCTTCGCGCATACTCGGACGATGGGAGATCGAGTTCATCCCAGTTGTCATCTGGAGTAGATTGTACTGAGGTCACCAAGGAGGTTGATGAGGTAGATGAGGTGCCATTCGGCTGCCTCGTATGCCTGCGTCTGGCACGGTTAACAAGATCCATGAGAATAGTGGAAGAAGGGCCAAGGTGCTATGCGTTTTATGCACTATATGGGTGCTGTGGGTGCGACAAAGGGGAATGGCCCTGCGGCAGCTCAGGCACGAGGAATGTGCATGTACCGTTATCCTGTGCACGTCCTGTGAGAATCCCATGAGGCATGTAGGGGGTACCATAGATTCCCGATGGACCACTGCACCCCGGGGTTTAACGGGATCGCCTCGAGGTTTCAAGGCTGCCTTCCATCGCAACTTTGGTGGTCAATACAGCAGGTTTCGGGAGCGGTGACCAGGTGCAGCTTGAAAACACGAACATTTACCAACACACGAAGTACTTCTTCATGGGCACGAACCTCTGTCAGAGGCAGATGTTAAACTCAGATCTTCAACGTAAGAGCCATACTTCATAAGCTCACGTGACAACTTGAACTACGCAGCAGAAGTGAGTTTACGAAAGACCCTATGAAATGCTGAGCATCTTGCTGTGACGACAGATCCGGGGAGTGAGGATTTGGACCATATCGACCTCCTAGTTGGGTTTAGAGCTCGAATCATTATATCTGGGAGCGTAAATGTCTGCAGTCGAGGTCGGTACTAGAGAGGCGGGGGTGATGGCGTCATGTTCGAAGAAATCATCGATAGAACTTTCTGGACTCACGCACCATCAAGAAGCTGTAACTTCCAGCAGGCCCTCACCGGATCAGCCGGCCACGTTCACAGCCCAAAATACTGCTCAGGTTGTCATATTTTCACCATACATCGTAAAGCCTGAACCCAGCCTCGCACGTATAGAGCGTAGGTCACTTCTGCTGCCGCTCACCGATGTCACCAGACTACTACTTAGTGTTCCCGCCCTTTCCCTTCAGTTGGCATCGTAAGTGGTTTAAAGAGTTGCGGTCGTACTAAAGCCACTAGCCCCAACATATGCACAAACCTGGGCCGCTATAAGTATTCCCAACAGTTGTAAGGACTAGACCACCACACACATAGCAGTTACGTCAAAAGGCGGAGATACTGAACGACTAACGTTCAGTACCGCAGGCAGTGTATGTACTAGTTACGGGATCTAGGTAAGCCGGCATACTTACGACGGCCCGGCCCGGCTCGAGTTCGTGAAAGTCTAGATCTAACGCCCGAGTTATCTCTCACCATGGCCGCGCCAGTCATCACCAACAGTTTCGTCGTCGGCGGTATACCCGTTGAGGTCCACGGCCACCGCGATGGCGTCACCTCCCAGCTGCCCGTACATGCCTTGTTCCTTCTTCATGGTCGCTCGATGTCCATGGCCAACGTTGCACCGATTGCGAAATCGATTCTCAGAACAAACTATAAGGCAGGCTCCAATCGGAAGAGGGACTTGATCGTCATTGCATTTGTGAGTGTCCTACGACGAAGCTAGGGATCACTGACTCATAGGTGATCAGGACCATCGCAACCATGGAAAACGTCTCTTAGACCCCCTGCGCAACGAGGGATGGCATAACTTGGAGGATCCTGCTAAGAATAACCCACAGCATGCGTCAGTAGTGTTGTACTCACCGATCTTCGTGTGGCCCCACTGACGAACGAAATTCGTTTCAGCGTAGACTTGTACACCATGCAGAGTATGTGTACACCTCTTGACCCGAGTCATGCTAACCCGAAATCGGTTCTAGCTGGTGCAGTGTACGACATCACCTTCTTGATCGACCATATCCCTAGTTACATATACCCCCAAGGCGAGCGGAACATCGTCGAATGGGGAGTGGCGGGTATCAGTCTCGGAGGCCATTCGGCTTGGATTGCGCTCACTCGGGGTACGTATCGTTCCCCTGCGCTGAAGTTGCTCGATGTCCTATCGTTATCCAGAACCTCGGATCCGGCTCGCTATCCCCATCATCGGATGCCCGGATTATACCAAGCTCATGTCCCCGCGTGCTCAACTTGCTGGTATCCCCTTTGAGGCGCCGTATTATCCATCCCACCTGAAGGCCTATGTGGATACACATGATCCCGCTAGCTTTCCATTCCGCGAAAAAGGCGTAGGAAACCCCTTCTTGGGGAAGAGGATCCTCGTGTTATCGGGCGCCAAGGATAAATTAGTACCTTGGACTGCAAGTCAGGAGTTTGTTCAGGAGCTAGAGGTCGGCGATGGTGTGAAGAAAGTAGTCCTGGAAGAAAATACCGGCCATGAGTGTACCCCTACCATGGTCTTGGAAGCTGGAGCCTTTGTGGCAGATTGGTTGGCAAAGTAATTGGAGATGTATAAATTGCCGACTAGGTATGTATATGCGGAATACAGCTGTAAGTCTAGATACTTGTATGGGGTATGTTATGTCTAGCAGGAAATACGCGAGATGTAGCACGGCTTGCATAGTCTCTAAATATCCTGATCTCTTCATACTGTTTTGCTTACCCATACCTCCTGTTAAGTCCATCATAGACGACGAACACAATGCCGCTGCAACGAACCACTCTAGCTACGGTCATGCCGCAGTCAGCACACAGACCGCGCCATCCTTGTGCTTTGTAAATTGCCTTCGCCGTTTCCCCAAATCCCTCTACCTTGCTCGTCAAACGGGTCGAATGGGTAAACTTATCTTTAGGACGAAATTCTTCCGCAGTCTACATTGCAGACTTGGCGCTATCCGCAAGGTAAAGCAAAAGTATGGATACTCCTCCAACCAATGCGCCGGAGAGAGCAGAATCCCAGGGTAAAAGTTCGACTGACAGACCCTGAGGTATAGAACGCTCGAAAAGGGACGGTTGGTGCTGCGTGCGCCCAGCAAGAAGCAGCGAGACAAAGAATTCTTTTGAAGCAAACCATGAAACTGTTGTCCCTGTCACACGAACCACAGTACCGACATGGCCGACCCAGAGGCCCCTCAGACCTTGGGTGCGTACGATATTTGTGATTTTAGCTAGTGGGCTCGGTAAATTCCGTGTGATGAGTGTGGGTTTTTGTGGAGCAGAAGCACGGGAGATGTTATTGCTGACAGTCGTTGCGGGAATAAAAGAAGGGGGTATCGTTCTGAAGTCGGGGATTGTCGGGGCAGCTGCAAGCACCTGGACCTGCATCTTGCACTTGCTCAGTTCTATTGGGGTCCTCTGTCACTGATCCATGGGACGACGATGAGGCAAGCGCGTACAAGACGAAGCTGGTGAGAAAGCCGGAGCCGGCAGCCGCTAGACCGAGTTCGGGGAGGGTGAGCTGGCGAGGGGAGCTGCTGAGAGTGAATCAGCGGATAAGGTTCTGGAGTTGACTATGGGCTACAAAAAGAGCAGCAGTTTCTGTCATGGCGCCAAATATGGAAACTAAGAGACCCTAGATGGGTACGAAGACATGTTCCAAGAGTGGATATGATAGCGCTGGGACTGATGCGATAGAGTCCTCTCACACCCTCATTTCGCCACATCTGGACGAGGCAGCCGAGAGGGCCACCGAAACGGGTGGTGTTATCAAGGACTTGTGACTTTTGCCAGGTCAAGTGGGTATTCAAACATTTCCGCGATCATGCCGGCGATCCTTGTGTGCGAAAATGAGCTGGAGGGTCACGGACAGCGTACACTCCCAAATGCAACGTCTCTGACCGCATGCATGGTTAAGGAATCTGCAGACACAGGCAAGCTGGCGACACACTCCACCACGTGATACTGTCCATGAAAAGGGACTCTGCCCAGGTTGCTTATCGATCTGGCGCAAAGTTTATGCACTTAAGTTTAGAATACGACCCGAGCTGGACTCGCTAACACAGCGTCAAGTACTGCCTCGATAAGAACAGGCTTCGCTGCGATGAGTGACGTCATGTACCTTATACTGGCATTCCAAAACCGACGATATGGCTGAATTTTTGGGGTCGAAATTCTCGCATAAAAGGCAAGCAGGTGGGTCGTGAGGGTGCCATCGTTTCTCCCTCTTGTTTTTCCCCTCCTATATCGTTTCCCCATCATGCCGGAAGATACCATGCGAGCATTGTGGTACACCGAGGTTGATCCACTGGGCGCCTTCGTGCGATATTCCTCTAACCTTTCATTGTTATCTAGCCACAACACTTCGAGATCAGGCAAGTACCAATACCCAAGGTCGGCGATAATGACGTGCTTCTCAAAGGCGAGTGCTTTTGCTCGTCTTTCGTCCATATGATCTTCGTTCTAATCGTTTCGTAGTGACATGCTGCGGTTAGTCAAGAACACGCTGAAGCGGTGAACCCTCTTACACTGCTGACCGATGAAACCGTATTGTGATCTGATAGGTGTATGCGGTACTGACGCACACATCCATGACGGCGAGTTCATCTCCAAGTTCCCGGTAAGGCTCTTTCCGGATCAATAGCATCAATCAAATCTCTTATCTCACGCTTAACAGCTGATCCCTGGCCATGAGGCCATCGGAACAGTTGTGGAAATGGGTAAAAATGTCCAAGGTTTCGAAGTCGGAGATCGATGTGTCGCCGACGTTGGCATCACCGTGAGTATAACTTTCCTTGCTCGAATACGAAAACGGGGGTGCTCACTCGCTTGGGGCGATGGCGTAGTGTGACAATTGCTTCTATTGCCGTCGTGGACAATCCCTCTTGTGTGAGAACTTCAATGCCCGGGGCGTCACGATGGATGGTGGATTTGCCGAATACATAGTATAGTAAGCTTATCTCGGGTCCTAGTGCAAGCCATGGGGTATTGATTCGCAGTCCAGCCAGCAAAAAAAGCTTTACAAGATAAAGAACCTCTCTGATGAAGAGGCAACCCTTTTGGAGCCCGCTGCCTGTGCAATCCATGGCCTTGATAAGCTCAACCCGCCAGTTGGTGTTGAGGTCCTCCTCCTTGGTGCCGGTCCTACGGGCCTTATACTGGCGCAGCTCTTAAAGCTCAACGGCGCTTCCAGAGTTGTCATTGCGGCCAACAAGGGTATTAAAATGGACATTGCCAAACAACTCGATGCCGCAGACGAGTACATTGAACTTGATCGCCAGAATCCTGATGCACAGTGGGCGAAGCTCAAAGCC
>JBBPKE010000387.1:0-12282 GCA_038089095.1 Tylopilus orsonianus | reverse complement strand
GCAGGTTATGTGAGATTTGTGCAAGATGCTACAAATAATGCTAAAGCTTAGTACAGCCTACCACCTGCAAATGAACGGGCAAACAGAGAGAGTCAACCAAGATCTTCAGCAGTATCTCAGGTTGTTTACAGCAGAAAAGCAGAAGGATTGGAGCAAATGGCTGAGCCTTGCTCAATTCAACTATAACTCGAGGATTCATTTGGCTATAGAACATGCACCATTTGATATTACACATTCATATCACCCCAGGATGGGAATAGAACCAGGAATGGCAAAAGTGCCAGCAGCCGAAGAATTTGCCAAGGACTTTTCTAGTACCTTCACTAGTGTTCAGGATCACCTGATGAAGGCACATGACAAAATGATCACATGGGGTCATAGCCAAAGATTGCCAACAGAGTTCATGATTGGAGACAAAGTTTGGCTCTCCACAGCCCATCTAGATCTTAGGCACTCGGAGCGCTTATCAAGTAAATTAACAGAGCAATACATTGGTCCTTATGAGATCATTGAGCTCATCAGAGATAACGCAGTACGACTCCGATTACCAACCACCATGCGCATTCACCCGGTTGTGAATGTAAGTCATATTAAACCATATAAGGAATGCCTACAAGGGCAACCAGTGCAGGCACCCAATCCAGTTGAAGTGGATGATGAAGGTCAGGAAGAATGGGAAGTTGATTACATAGTCAATTCCCACCTTAAAGGAAGAGATCTCCAATACCTGGTCCATTGGAAAGGGTATTTAGAAGAAGAACACACTTGGGAGCCAGTGGTGAACCTAGAGCATGTGTGGGACGCAATATCAGAGTTCTACCGAAAGAACCCCAATGCCCCTAGGAAGATAAGGATGTCATTGGAAGACTTTCGCAGTCAGTTGAGGTTTCAATCTCTAGAAAACTTCACAAAACAGGAGTCTGTGATTGGTCACCTGGAATTCAACCCCTAGATGGGGGGTAGTGTAATGATTTCACAGCTTAGTCAGCTTTCGCATCATGTGACCATGTCACTTTCTTGTCTAAGCTTTGTACAGTATTGGACTCTAAATGACATAGTTCCTCATGAGAGTACTGGTCCTACCAGTGTGAGCTAAGATCTTATTATGTAATTCCTTTGTAGCTTGAGTCATCACTTGGGAATTCCACCATTCTATTTAATTAGTACTAATGGGGATATACCTCATGTAGTTCATTTCCGTGCTGTGCATGATGACAGTTAATTACCAACTTCGCTTCCATTAGAATAGAAGCCAGTGCCTCATGGCAAACCTAGATAGCAAGTATTAAACCTTGTTACCTAGCAGCTTACTGATGCTGTGCATCAACTTAGTCAGTAGATACACTCAGATCATATCTTTAGTCATTAGCTAGTAGTCAGCATAGATTGCTATAGTATATATATTGCAATGCAATGAGCCCAAGAACTCCAGACTAGTTCTTATGGCATTCAGCCTCATCATCACTACTCTCTTAAACTAGTATCTGTGGGCTTGAAGCTAGACACCGTATGGTGAAGGCTAAGAGCTTCAATGCCCTATTGAATAGTGGTGCAAATGGCATGTTCATCGACAAAACATGGGCAAAAAGTCATGGAATTCCACTTCTCAAATTAGAAAAGGAAATCCCTGTGTTTAATGTCGATGGCACAAAAAATTCAGCAGAAAATATTATACATACCACTGAATTAATAATGGACTATGAAGGACACAGAGAGAAAATAATAGCTGAGGTCACTGACCTAGGAAAGAATGACTTTATCCTAGGATACACCTGGTTAGAAAAGCACAACCCCTCCATTGATTGGAAAATAGGGGAAGTCCATCTCCACTGATGTCCATGCTCATGTTATCTTTTACAAGAAAGAACATGCTTTATGAGATCCTTACTAGATAAGGAAATCGATAAAACTCAGGTCGTTTATCCAAAGATTAAGGCTTTAGAAAAGGAAGTCAAAAGAGAAACAACTGTCAATGAACTGGTTCCACCACAGTACCTCCATGACTACTACTCAGTATTCTCCAAAGGATTCTCAGAGAGAATACTGTTAAAAAAACCATGGGATCACTGTATTCAACTTAAAGAAGGATTTTGCCCAAAAAAGGCCAAGGTTTACCCAATGTCCCCAGAGGAACATGCCAAAGTTGATAGCTTTATTGAAGAACAACTTTGAAAGGGGTATATTCAACCTTCAAAATCACCAATGACATCACCTGTCTTCTTTGTACCAAAGAAAGATGAAAAGAAATGAATGGTACAGGATTACTGATACCTTAATAAATGGACAGTCAAAAATAATTACCTGCTGCCACTGATCTCAGATTTGATCGATTGCCTAAAGGGTTCAAAATTATTTACGAAGATAGATCTTCACTGGGGCTATAATAATATCTGAATGAAGGAAGGAGATGAATGGAAGGCAGTGTTCACAACTCACTGAGGAAGTTTTGAACCACTTGTAATGTTCTTTGGACAATCAAACTCGCTGGTGATGTTTCAAACAATGATGAATGATATCTTCTATGATATGCATGCTTGTATTATTGTTTACATGGATGACCTTCTTATCTTCACAAAGACGAAGGATCAAACGGAACATGATGCAGTTGTTATGGAAGTGTTGAAAAGACTCAAAGAGCATGATCTCTTTGTAAAACCAGAAAAATGTGTTTTCTCTATTAAAAAAGTAGAAATGCTAGAAATGATCATCACTTCTGAAGGCATTTTCATGGCAGAGGATAAAATTAAAGGAATCATGGATTGGCCAGTCTCAAAAACAGTCAAAGGCATCTGAGGTTTCCTTGAATTAGCAAACTTCTATTGACACTTTGTTAAAGATTTTGCAATCATTGCAAGGCCATTGAATAACCTTACCAAGAAAGATGTTCCATTTGAATGGACAGAACAATGATAACAAGCATTCAAAACATTAAAAAGGGCTTTTACCACTGCACCAGTAATGACCTATCCAGATGAGGATACTCCTTATCAGGTAGAATGTGATGCTTCAGACTTCGCAACAGAAGCAGTGCTTTCCCAGGAAATCAATGGAAAATGGCATCCAGTAGCATATTCATTGAATTCAATGACTTCAGAATAGCGAAACTATCCAATCGCTGATAAAGAAATGCTGGCCATTATTAACACATTAGAACAATGGTGACATCACCTAGAGGGTGCTAAGCATCAGTTTAAGATTTGGACAGATTATTCAAATCTCCAATATTTTATGAAAGGACAAGATCTAAATCATTGACAAGTGCACTGGGCACAGTATCTCTCACGATTCAACTTCCTATTGGTTAAAAAGGCAGGAACTTCTATGGGAAAACCCAATGCACTCTCTTGAAGAGAAGATCACACTATCAGGATAGAGAATGATAATAAAGGAGTAACCATGATCCCAGAAAGTAAAGTGCACAGGATGCAACCTACTTATATAGGAACAGCTGAGGAAGATCTTCTTGATGAAGTAAAGAAAGCACAAGGTTCCCCATTGGAATTAAAGCTAATGGAAGAAAAGATCTATGTCCCTGATAAAGAAGGATTATGACAGAAGATCATTTCTTTATATCACGATTCAACTCTGGCAGGACATGGAGGATCTGATAAAATGATGGAATTGACTAGCCAATTCTATAAATGGGAAGGGATGTATTCCCAAATTAAAGATTACTGTTCCCAATGCAATAGATGCGCATGAATGAAATCAATGAATCAGCTTCCCACTAGTTCTATTAAATCATTACTGGTTCCTAGTGGACCATGGAAAGATATTTCCACAGATTTCATAACTGATCTATCAGAAAGTCAAGGCTTCAACTCAATCCTAGTGATTATTGATTGATTCTCAAAAGAGGTGGCATTCATCCCTACCAATAAAACAATAACCAGTCTCGAAATAGCAAGATTGTACCAAGACAATGTATGGAAGCATCATGGACTTCCAAATTCTATTGTCAGTGATCAAGGACCACAGTTCACCTCACAATTAATGAAAAATCTATGCTCGATACTACAGATCACCCCAAAGTTATCAACAGCTTTCCACCTGCAAATGGATGGACAAACAGAAAGAGTTAATCAAGATCTCCAGAAGTATCTTCAATTGTTTACAACAGAGAAACAGAAGGATTGGGCAGAATGGCTAAGTCTGGCTCAATTTAACTACAATAACCAAATGTATTTGTCAACAGGCAAGTTCCCTTTTGACATAACCAGATCTTATATGCCAAGAATGGGCATAGAACCAAGAATGACAAAGAGTTCTGCTGTGCAAGAATTCACTAAAGAGTTTTCTGGTACCTTTATTCAGATTAGAGATAATCTGAAAAAGGCTCATGTCAAGATGATGGCATGGAGAGGTAGTTGGAGATTGGATGTTGAATATTTGATTGGAGATCGTGTATGACTCTCCACCTCACATCTAGATTTGTGATGATTAGGTCACTTATCTTCAAAGCTTATGGAAAGATACATTGGATCTTATGAAATCACCAATATTATAGATTTGAATGCTGTGCATTTGAAATTACTGAGCTCAATGGGCATTCACCCAGTTGTGAATGGAAGTTGCATCAAACCCTACAAAGAATGTCTCCCAGGACAACCCATCGTCACCCTTGGACCTACCCATGTGAATGATGAAGGACAAAAAGAATGGGAGGTTGAGAAAATAGTGAATTCTCACCTTAGAGGCAATGGGCTCTAGTTTTTGGTTCACTGGAAAGGTTATAGTGATGAAGATCATACTTGGGAACTTCAAAGCAATCTATCAAAGGCACAGGCTGCCATTGATGATTTTTACAAAGCAAATCCAATGGCTTCACATCGTCTTAAATTAATTAATGCAAAGTTTGAGAATTTGGGCTTCTGCCCCTATGAAAACCTCATGGAATGTGTACCTCCTCTTGTTGGTCATCTGGAATCCAAACCCTAGAAGGAGGATAGTATTGAAAATACTGGATTTTTACCTTTATAATGGTATTACTTTTTCATGTCACATGACCTATGGCTGTGCTTATCACGTGACTTATCATGTGACTTGAGGCTGTGCCTCCTTTGTCAGCAAAGGCTGTGTCATGGCTGTGCTATGATATCATAATGACATCATGGTCTAAACTGATCTAGCCTTACACATGTATTTAATTACCATCATAGAACCTTCTGGAATGTTCTATTACTATACCCTTAAATAGTTATAGTGTAGATTCACACACCAGCCCTAAGCTGGTCCATGCACTGGTTTGTACAGTATATAAGCTGTCAATGCAATGCCCAAAGACTCCAGTTTAGTCTTTGTGGCATTCCAGCTACAAACCTCTCAACTCTTATAGTTAGCTCTTGGTGTAGGCCTAGGCTTGTGCAGTACTGTGCAGCTGTCAGCTTCAACCATTGGAAGGCTAGCTCCTCCAGATACAATCCTATGTATAATACACAATCCTTGTCACAGTCTGATCCAGTGACCTTAAAGGTACAGAAGTACTTCAGAAGTTGGCTAAGCCACTCATTGAACTTCTCAAGGTCATCCTGACCTCCATACTTTTCAGGCTTTGACAGGTTCATTGCCTTGACCTCAGGCCCTACCTGGCCAGTTAGTTGCCTAACCTGCTCTCTGATATATTGAATATATTGTATTGTTATCACATTGATGTACCTGGTATTTCCAGGAGTGAAACCCCTGAGGTATTCCAGGCAGCTATAGGATTGCACTATAGGAATTCCTCCTTCACTGTGTCCATTAGGATCACCATCCTGAGTGTCTCTACTTCCAAAGGAGCTTCCTCCTGAGGGGTCATCCCCAGGAGGTCCTTGACTGCCTGGGAGTCCATGACCAGAAGGGTCTCATCCCTCACTTTTTGGAGGATTTCTTCTTCTGAACAGATGAAATAAGTTATCATCCTTTTGGCAATTTCCATTTCCATTACTTAGATTTCCATTGCCTCCTGGTCTACCAGGAGATGTGATTTGAGTTTGCCCAGTTGCTGCACATTTGTGCACCATCTGGTAAAGGAGGGCTGCCCCCCTTCCAGTATCATATAGGTACCTCAGGATATTAGAGTTGCACCCTGATAGATATGCAGGGCAGTTGAGCATGCTTGGGGCTAGCCTGCTCCTAATGTCCCTTGTACCTGTTGGTATATCTTGGCTCCTGACTGGAGTGGTATCCTTTCTTTGAGTTGCATTTTGCAATCCTCAAAGACTCTTACCTTCATCCTTGATAGAAGTAGCTGTTCTTACACTATTCTCTGATTGATCATAATCTTTTTGTGTTGTTATCACAGTGTGATAAGTCTGCAGGAGTTCTGCCTGCCTTTCACCATAATTAATGCCATGGTTGCTGAACTCCATGGGGCCATCTTCATAGTTCCTCCACTGGTGTTCAACACCTTGAAGGAAGTCAATGATGATCTCATATGCCATCTGTGAATCTGTGGGGACTTTGTCCCAGTTCTAGTTCCTCATCAAAGGTCTTACACCTTTTGTATATACTTGCATGAGGGGCTCATCCTCTTGCATGTATACAGACCCCAACTCAGACTGCATATAGAAGCTAAGGCAATCTGGGGTATACAGGATCAAGGAGCTAGGTGGTGCAGACATTGCTCTAATAATGGTCTCTGCAGCCTGTCCTGAGCTGCTCATGGTTTGGGAGGACTGAAGTCCTCCTGGCATGGGTACATCAAGCCTGGTAGTTCTATTATGTGGCATGGTTACACCAGACTTGGAGGCTTCATTCCTGATTCTATAAGCAGCATTGTCCATCCCTCTAGCTAGAGCATGAGCTCTTCTTCTTGACTTCTTAGTGTCTTTTTGACTCTTTGAAGGATTGGTTGGCTAGTGGTGATCATTGTCACTTGGAGGGAGATCACCTCCTTCATCAGACACATTTGCCCCTGCCACCTTGGCAATACTTTGAGTCACAGTTTGACTCATGGTAAATATAATATATTTGCACTTCAAAAAAGTATAAAGGTTTGTTACTTATCTTATTACCTTAGGTTCTCAAGATCACATGAGTGAAGTAAACCATTGTGATATTTACCACAAGATATGTAGAGAATATAGTTAAGGTAAAAAAAGTAAGATCCCCAGATGAGACTTGGATCTCATCTATTAATACTATAGACAACCATGTACATGTGATTCTTAGAGAATTACATGTACACATCTTGACAATGCTCAGTACAGTGTAAGCAGTATAGTAATTATTAATCCAGATCCCAATACCCTTATATGTGTGCAGTACTAGAACAGAAATTTCAATATGCTAGCTTGGGGCTAGCAGAGACTATTACACTGGGCTTATATACTACAGAGGGCCTCACATGGACCATGTGTACACTACTGTATCTAGCTATAGCCCTGCAACACCCATTGCCTCATGTTCCCTTTTATAACTCTGAACTCTGTACTCACTTAGCAGCACTAGCCATTGCCATAAATGGTATAGTGTTTGCTACACTTTGCCCCTTCTAGGGTCAGAGTCCCTATGACCAATGAATGTAAATGGTATCCTTCCTACCATAGGGAATATCCTTTTATATCCAATAATCCCTTTATTGCTAGAGAGTATCCATAGATCTGTTATCATTATTGAAATAATTTCAACCATTAGTTAGCTTTCATATCATGTGACTGTGTCACTTTCTTGCCTAAGCATCTGAGTTATTATTGGACCTTTAATAACTTAGTTCCTCACAAGAGTACTGGATTTACCAGCATGAGCTAAACATATTTTGTTATCTCTTTGTAGCTAGAGTTATCACTTGGAGATAATATACCTTTAAATATAACCAAATGGGGATAGAAACCTCATGTAGATAATCTCTGTACTGTGCATGGCTGTACTTAATTTCCACTTGACAGTTAATCACTATCAGCACAGCTTCACTTCCATTAGATAGAAGCCAGTGCCTTATGGCAAACCTAGATAGCAAGTATTAAACCTTGTTACCTAGCAGCTTACTGATGCTGTGCATCATTAGTCAGTAGTAGTTAGTCATCTAGATTGCTGTAGTATATATATTGGAATACAATGAGCCCAAGAACTCCAGACTAGTTCTTGTGGCATTTAGCCTATATCTCTACTCTCTAAAGCTAGTATCAGTGAGCTTAAGGCTAGATACTGTATGGTGAAGGCTAAGAGCTTCAATTATTTATTATCTTTTTACCTTTTTCATCTATGGCTCCAATTAATGGCAGCATAGCCTTATATTCCTTTTCTATCCTTTCAATCATCAATAGTATATGCCCTAGAGTACTCTTGCTAGCTCATACTGATTATCTTCATTGGCACTCTTATCATCTGGGTGGGCATGTGGCATTCAGCTTTGATGGGTCACAATAACCACCAATAGTACCTGTAGCAAATGCTACTACCTTGGTAATGGCTGAGCTCACAGAGTAGTTGCAGGGTCTTACATTAGAGCAGTAGGCTCATCATATGATAGAAGTGCACATGTGGTAGTATGTTTAGACAGTAGTTACCATATAGGGTGGCACAGCCTAGTGGTCCATGCACATACTGCTGTAGTATATAAACTGTACTATTACCCAGCTAGACTCTCTAGTCTAGTATATTGGGTTTACACCTAGTACTGTGCATAGTAGTGGCTCCATCGTAAGTCCTCATAGCAAGGCATAGGGAGTGGCAGGTAATGCAATACCCTGCCTAACAGCTAGTCCATTATATTATACTAGACTGCCTTTAACAATCTGGCCATCATAGCTGGTGCACAGTCAGCAGATGTTACTGACCACTAAGACATATGGTAGCTGCCACTTATCTAAGCATTGTGGCAGTGTATGTAGAAGTGACATGCTCTGCTACCCAAGAAGGGGAAGTGCATAAGAAGCCTTTGTCTGTGTACTACCAGAGTTCGGGCTCTCATAGAAAAGCCCTAGTCTTTATAGGTATATCCAAGAAAAGCTAACACATGAACCATAGGTTAGTACTGAGCATAAGTTGTGCAATAGTTGCAGCCAATGGTCAAAGCCTTGTCCTCATAGGGATCAGGAATACATGGGTAAAGGGCATACTAAAAGAAAAACACCAGATATAAGTGCTAATCAGCTGCAGCTGATAGCCATGCCTGCCCAGGGTTTATAAGGGCAATGATGAAAAGGGTACACCCCAGTGGTAGAAGCATATCCTGACCTTAGTAATCCAAGCTATAGAAATTCCCATACCAGTAGGAAGTATACTGGCTAACAATCCTTTGATCATAGAGACTCTGATCATAGGGAGGGTGTAGTGTAGTGAATGCTACCACCTTGGTAATGGCCAAGCTCATGAAGTAGTTGCAGGGCCTTACATCAGAGCAGTAGGCTCATCATGCAATAGAAGTGCACATGTGGTAGTACATCTAGGCAGTAGTTACCATATAGAGCAGTACAGCCTAGTGGTCCATGCATGCACTGCTATAGTATATAAACCATGCTATCACCCTGCTAGACTCCCCAGTCTAGTATATTGGGTTTGCATCTAGTATTGCACACAGTAGTGGCTCCATCATAAATCCTCATAGCAAGACATAGGGAGTGGCAGGTGATGCAATGCCCTGCCTAATAGCTAGTCCATTACAGTACCCATGTGGAGTGGCATTCTCCTATATCAATAATTTATAATGGGACAGCAATAGTGTAGTCCCCATTGGCAAGATGACTAAGACTCCTTGTATGTGACCAATAGTGTACATGTACTCAATATACAATAATATCCCTGTGCTTGACACATTTTAGAGTGGCAGGAGCATTAAAGGAAGCTAGTATAATGTTACAGACAAGCCATAAGATCAGGCATATGCATTACTGACCACTCTGAGTGCCACCAATGTGGACTTATGCTTGAGCCACCACTGTGTATAGTACTAGAATGAGAATTCCAATATGCTAGCTTGGAGCTAGTAGGGACTATTACACTGGGCTTATATACTACAGAGGGCCTCACATGAACCAGGTGTATACTACCATATCTAGCTATAGCCCTGCAATACCCATTGCCTCATGTTCCCTTTTATAACTCTGAACTCCATGCTCACTTAGCAGTACCAGCCATTGCTGTAGAAAGTGTAGTGTTCACTACAGGTAGCCTGAGCATAAGTTCACATTGGTGGCACTTGAGTGGTCAGTGATACATACATCTAACCTTACAGCTTATCCATAATATATATAACACCAGCCACCTATATGTCATTCAATAGTAAACTTATGCACAGGCCATCACTAGCAAGTACTAGGGCTAGGCCCCAATATATGTTATGTATGGTCCAGGTAGGAACACACATAGAACCTTGGAGACAGCTCTTGCAAGGTGTGAATCCAGAGCAAGAGTGAAGTGATGCTTATATGTGCAAAGGCCATAGGCTGTGCTACCTGGGATAAGGCTTGCACTTGCAAGGATCAAATCTAAGACCAAGCACAAGATAGATAAGCAAGGAATGGGTTTAGAGATTCAGCAGCTAGTACAGAAACTGTGCTAGTTGTAAGATAGACTAAACATGAGGCATTCCTGTAGTCTAGAGGGATATTTATATATAGATACTAGAGTAAAGGTATTACCCATAAAGAAAGCTGTCAATGGAATGGAAAGGAATGGAGTTGACAGCAGAAAAAGAAAGAAATGCCTAAGGATCAGTCTCATAACAAGAACAGCTGATGAGGCATGAGGCTGAGACAGCAGGAATAGCAAATATGTCATAGATCAATAATCTAGATCAAAGGGTGATCATGGGTCAGCCATGACATCATGGGAGAAAGAGAATGGAATTGAAGAAATGAGCTGTCATGAACTGAAAGGGGAAGATAGTCATTGGGTCAAAGGAGAACACCAAGATATGATCATTGGACTGAAGGTGTTTCAAAGAGACAAGCTGTGATCCATGAGTCAACAGAAGTCAGATGGAAGGTCCTATTGAAAATACAGCTCTGTTAGCTAGTGAGCAATTGGGCAAAGGGGTAACAGGCAACTCAGGATATGAAGTGGGGCCATTGGGAAGTGTCAGAGATATAAGTAGGAGTCTCAAGGGTTCAGGATATGCACAGACACAGTTTGTGCATTTGAAAAGGAGTGAAAGGCAACACTCTGAAGATAGGGTATGTGGATGCCAGATGTTGCCTTATAAGGGAATGAGTGGTAGTGCAGGTGATTGGCTATCAGGTCATGGGAATGTCTGAGGTAGTGAATGTGATGATGATACTTAGACATGTATTGGGAGATGGCAATGATTAGAGTGGCACAGGTGGATTATCATATGGGAAATAGATGGAAAGCAGGAGCAAGGGGCAACTGCTTCATCATCTGAACTCTGTAGGCCTTAGTGGTTCATTATCATGGTTAGTGGGAGACCTAGGAGAGTATTGAAATGGATAGTGCAAGCCAAGGATAAGGATAGGGATTTGAGGAGTTGACCATGCAATCAAGGAAAAGAATAGAGATTACTAGGAATTGTAGTGGACAAGCCACTAGGCTGGCAATGTGCCAAGCCATGACCCTTATGCCTCCTTAGAGGACTTATCCCAGGCATTGGCAACCCTATGCCTATTATCTATATAAGGAAGAGTCTAGTCAATGGCAGCAGACTATCTTGTAAACCCTTGTGTGTTAGCATAGCTGCACTTTACAATACCTTAGTAATACCAGCCATTGCTGAATATCATATAGCAACTGCTATATTTAAAGTCTAAATGTTTAACTGACTAATTGTAAAATTTACTTTACCAAAACACTTTTAAAAATCCAAGAGTGTGATAGACTAGCCATTAGGCAGGGTATTGCATCACCTGCCATCTTTAATGCCCACTAAGGGACTTATAGCTGGGCCACTACTATGTATAGTACTAAGCTTAGGGCTAAGATCCAATATACTAGATTGAAGGTCTAGCAGAGCTATTGCAAGGCTTATATACATAGAGCTACAGTATACAGACCATCTATCAGATGTCCAGCATAACTATAGGTAGTAACTAGCTACTACAACCTGCTACTTACCTGCTATCTTATGGCCCAATCTATTAGCCTATTGACTAATCCTATTTTATGAAGTAATTTCAGCATTTATTTACTTTTTTGCATCATGTGACCATGTCACTTTGTTGCATAAGCATCAGACTCTTAACAACTTACAGTGAGCTCAAAAACCATTGCAATATTTGCTTTATTTGCAATGCATGGCATATACTGCCAACACCCGTGGGAATTCCGCTTAGTGTTGGTGAGACCAAATATAGTACTTACCATTGGCTATCGGACGGTGCCTGAATTATGTGATTTGGTCCAAAT
>JBBPKE010000386.1:0-21491 GCA_038089095.1 Tylopilus orsonianus | reverse complement strand
CCTTTGCCCAAAGCCCGCTACCACAACTCGAGCACTTGGAACTCCAGAGCACCAGCCCGCTTCCCACGAGCGATAACCCACCCCCGATTATGCTCCACTTGGCCCCCAGCCTGAGAAGCCTCAGTCTGTCCTGGTGCACCCTCGACCTCCGCCACTTTCAGGTGCCGTGGGTCCAGCTCCAACACCTCAACCTCGAATACGACGCGAGTGCCTTTTGGAATGCTGTCCACAGTGACTATTTGCACACCCTCTCCCGCTGTCCCAATCTGATCACGCTCCCTCGGGATTGGGACCCCCCTGTTCGACGTCGATCCAACGCACGTCGTGCCCGTGACCCTCCCCCGCCTGCACACTCTCAAGATGAGCATCTTTGTCCAAACACCCTACCTGTCCTACCTCTTTGACGCTCTCCGGCTACCCTCTCTGCGTCACTTTGACATCAAAAACGTCAGCCCGGCACTGGGCACTTTTGCGGGGCAGACGGAATGTTTGCCCCTGTTGATGCGCTGCGCAGAGACGCTCGAGAGCGTGTGTTTTGATCGCGTCGACATTGCGGATGCGGCCATCATAGTCTGTCTGGAGCAGTTGAATCGGCTCAAGACACTCTCGATTTTGCCGGGAGTGCTGAGGTTGAATCATGGGCTCGTCTCGGCACTCGTGGGCGATGTCGAGGGTGATGGTGATGAGGACACGGATGACCTCGTTGTCGAGGTGTGGCGCGGTGTCGGTGTGCGTGGATATGCCCAGACACACGGACGGACGCAGGACTTGCACGTCTGTCCCGCGCTCGAAGTGCTCCTCAGTCGTCTCCGTCAATGCCATCACGCACTTGGTATCATCCCGCCGCCCAAAACTGAGACGGTTCTCGCTGCAGTCCGCGACATTCGACTATGGGATCGACACACGGGACGACAAGATCCACACAGTGCGGTCCCAGCTGAGGACCTATGTCGAGGGGGGACTCGAGCTCGTGTTGACCAAGACGAGCCATGCCGGGTGAGGCGACGGTGCATTTCAGTTACTTGTTTGTTTATTCTTTTTTTTTTTTTTTTTGGATCAGTGTGGTTAGGCGCATGGTTGATTTGGGGGATGATGTGTTGTTTTGATACCCTGGTGTCGTAGGAGGAACCCATGTCCTGTAGGCACACATATGTATGTACGATGACGTGTTGACGCGTCCTGTCCTAGCGGGGGTATTATACAGGTCTCTCTAGGTATGCACGTCCTGTGCGCCGCGAAACTGGTGGTGATCGATGGACCAGAGAGGCCAGACACGACAGCCAAACGTCACGCCTTTGAATTGGGCCACGCACCCGATTGAATGACATGTGCAGGGCGCGTCGGCTATATGGTGTATCGCGCACCCAGTCCAACGCACGTGGCCTACTTTGTAGACACATCCAGGGCCGCAGTGGTCATATGTATATGATTATATATGTCGAGGATGTCCGCTGTGCCAGTGCGTGTTGGCCGGCGAGCAGCACTGTCAGGCTGGCATCCGCGTTTCGCGGCAAGCGGACAACGACATGCATGACAGTACTAGACGTCACTCCTTCACAACTTTTACTCCCCTCGGAATGGACCCAGAATGATATATTGCATCTGGGCCTGTTAGATGCGACTCAAACAAGAGACAGACTCCAGGGAATCCGCTTGAGAGAGAATAAATGATAATATCAGAACTAAGGGAGACTACATGCTGGGCGAATGTATATATATACTACTCAGCTTTTGAGGTAACGCAATCATCATCGGTATCTGGTGGTAACCGATAACGGACAACGTTTACATCCGATATGACAAAAGACATCCTACCGTAAGTCTAAAGCGGAGGGAGAATTCCTCCTGAGCCACGAGAGGTGATGTATGTACTGTAATGTGCCAAATCCTGTACACCAGACGAAGAAAATCCTGACAGGGCCCCAAAAATGTATGCTGGGAAACCCCAGCAGCCGGTGTGTTATAAAGGATGATGCACGATGAGCGAGGTGATAAAAAGGTATGTGTTGTTAGATCAACGACCGAACGGTGGTCTTTCCTTTTCTGTCGTTTCGGTATTCCAACCATGCTTTATAGTTCAAACAACGACACCACTCCTCACTCCGTACCATTACGGTGCTGAGCAAGCAAGTGCCACCGTTCTTCTGCGACACTAGTGTGTTCTTAGATGTGAAACTTGTTGGAAATTGCAAGCACGTGCGCAGCCACGAGCGGCGCTGTCACAAGTGCGTATGGCAGACCTGCCATAGTTTCTCCAACCTCTTGCTACTATCTTTGACTTTCTGACACTTTTCCTGCCCCTTTCATACTACAACTAGTGTTTGATCTGTATCATATAAAAAACATACCTTTTCGTAGTCGTTACCTCACATCAGGAATTTTACAAGGATCTAATTTGAGCTTCTTACGGCTATTTTGACTCATCACAGCTCGTCACGGCTCGTTATGCAGTGTGACGAGCTGTAATGAGCTGTGACAAGCTGTAACAAGTCAAAATAGCCGTAATAAGCTCAAAATAGATCTTTGTAAAATTCCTGATGCAGTCCGCTGTCCTTCACACACGACTGAGTATATTGCTCGATAGTCGTGTACTTACCTCAAAGTATATTTTCTTGAATACTCTAGTTTTATTGTATCCCAAATACCTCTTTTATGTATTCGTTGCGAGAGTGTTTATCATACATACTGTGACATCGGTCGTGATCCCAAGCACCGCGTAGATGCACCCCCATCCATGGAGGAACAATTGGAGCTAGACATACACTAGCGCATACACCTGTGCATCCGCTCCTCCTCCAAAAGTGGTCAGGGCAGTGTGGCACACCCACACCGTCTTCGTCCGTCGCGCTCGTACCCACATTGTACGATGTGTCGCCTTCACATACTTGGATGCGATCATTGACTCTTTTTTTTTTTAAAAAAAAAAAAAAGCGCTCTGGGTAGATGGGGTGGTAACACAGCCGGTTCGGCAAAGCACCTAGGAAGCCATCATCGACATAGGGTCAAAATCCGTACCTTTTTTCACACTTGCACGGCCTCTGGACTTCTTTGGTCTCGTCTGACAGAAGCCAACAAGTAGGGTTGGTGTCCCATTGAAGGATACGGATTACCAGGGGGATGTTAAAGGCCTCAGTTGGTCATTGTAGGAACGGTGGTATCAAACGCGGATGAGTGCGGGCTAGAGTCGTGTAGTGGGCCTTGAATGAAAGTACGTAGACCAGTGTTTCCTTGGTATGGCCGCCCAATTACCAATGAGTGATCTAGTCAAAATGCGACGCACCGGCGACGCCGAGAACAGTGGGATGCAGACCACTATGGCGAGGTGGAGTACATGTCATGGTTCACGTTCCATCGTCATCCTCAGCTGCTAAGCTCATGCTCTCTTGACAAAGTACCTTACTGGCGAACACGGAAGCCTCGATAGACGAGCCTTTGCATATATCGATATGCATTGTCCTGAACACAAATGCAACATTTAATGGGGAAAAACCATGACAGGAAGAATGAAGGTAATCCCCTAGGGGAGAAAGAGTGGGGTGGGCCTGTGATGCACGCGCACACTCGACACATCACAACAGGGGATAAATTCGGTTCGCCTATGAGGCAAGCGGTCGATATCATCCGCAAGATCTGGGTTCAATATCATCTATTCACCTATCTTGGTCGATTTGGGAGCATGCTGTGCGACACACCCGGCGCATCTGGGCAAGCGTGGCCAGCCCTTAAAGGACTTTTGAATTTCACACCCCTTGTCGGTGCATCATTCGACGCTTGGGCTCGACCGAGTCGAGGACGGGACTGGGGGAAGCCGCTTGAACAAGCCGCTTAGGTCTACAAAAGTGGGGGTCGAGTATTCTTGTGGTGGCTACCGACCCCCGAGTATCCATCTGGCACAGATGACTGGCGCGCCTTGAGTAAGCATTTAGCACCACCATGACAGCACCCCTTTCTCGCAGCAAAATAATTTGCCTTGTCCGTTGTCAGTGATTAGCACGATAGGTAATCAGGCCCGGTTGACCAGTTACGTGAATAACGCGGCTCGGAGCACGCGATGTCATATTTCAACGCATTGGTCAAGGTTAGTGCTGAAGACGCCTCAGACAAGAGCGCCATCACTGTACGGGATGCTAACCGTATTCTACATTCATAGCGAGCAGTATGGACGTGGGCTGTCCTTCATGACTCAGTCCTCTTGGCACTCAGCGGGTACGGCTGTCCGCTGCCTACAAAAGAAACTGGTCTTTGAGACCATGTATTGCCACCGAAAAGCGGTGTCTGTGGTGGCTCGTCACAACTTCATATTAGGTGGACCTGCCAGTGGATCCTGGTTCTTCTTTACTGTAAGCGACTCGCATGCCTATCGTGTGGACTACCCGCCTGCTTGCTTGCGAAACTTACCATTCCTTTATTCATGTGTTTCAGAATGTTTAGATTCAGGTATGGCTTCCATCCCTCAGTAATAAAATAAGACTACTTTGATGCACGGTACTGTTGAAATATTCAGGCCTAAGTGTTCCAGATGTTTCCAAGAAATAGAAACGCTGTGATTGAGAGCAAACTCCACGTAAGAAAATGACCATCAAGCCGGAGCTTGTGCCATTAAAGGCCAAACTGAGGAGGAATCGTGACAGGCCCTAGCCCTAACCATAAACAGAGCCTAGGGTCGAGGTTGGAAGAGCTGAATCATGCCCCGAAAAAATCGCCGGGATGCCGCTGCTCGTGCACGCGCAGCTTGTCGGACTCACAAACTCCAAGTTGCCAGTGGTTCCCGACAGCAATTTAACCCATGCCGAAACAGTACGTGGTTGCGATGTAATTCCGAAATGCCAAGTGGACCATCGGCCCAGTGGGGTCAAATTTCACTGGAAATTGAGCTTGACTCGGACTGTGTCCCAGATTGTGGACACAAGGGACATAGATCCAGCTCAAGGTATTTAGCTCGATCAAGAACAAATTCCATCGACGTAATCAAGAGTCTGCTGCGGCAACAATGATGAATAGAGGCCACCTCTCTTAGTCATGGCTAAATTCAGGCCAGCTACTTTTTTTTTCTCGCTCAGATTTGTTTAACCAACAATCGCTCTTGTAGGCATTATCTACTCAATAGAATGCATTGTCTTCACAGGAGAAAAAATAGTGATTTTTTCTAGTGGACATTAAATGTTTGCACACAAGTAGCGGTCACCGGCTAAGTGCTTCGCACCACAACTTTATCTTTTGACATACATCTGATCGGGAAACAATAGTAGTTAAGCGATAATTCCGCATGGTAAATGTGTGGATAGATCAACAAGTCCATCGATTGTGGGCGCATCCTCAAGGCGACAGCATAAATACTCGCGGCCCATCTTGGAGCGGCTCAACAACTCGAAACATGTCCCTACAGCTCCTCTCCACTGATCCCTTCGATGAAGAGACCCATTGCCAGCTCGATATAGCGGTTCTGGAAGAATGGAAAGAGTATTTTGAAATTGTCCCTGCTGATCCGATTTTCTGGAAACCGATTCGACTTGCATTACTCCTTCGGGTTATTATTTGCGAGTCGAAAGGCATCATGGATGAAAAGTATCTGTGGACTATGAAAGCAAAGAAGCTGTTCAACACCCACAAAAATTTAAAAGAGATGCTCGTTACTGCGTGGAATAACAAATCATTCCGCACCATTCGAAACCTTGGTACGTGTCTGGTTATCCAATTCTCCAACGATTTTAGACCAAGCTGATGGCCCTCTGCACAGCAATTCTTCACCCTTCTTCCGACATCCCTTTATTCGAAGGTAAGTCTTGGTGTCGTTCTTCCAATTTGTCACATCACAGGACATAATCTCACAGACGCGGAACAAGCTGGATTATTGGCTGCATTGGCGCAGCCTTATCAAGGTGTTGCCGTTGACGCGTTATACGAGTATCTTGAACGTAACAATCGCAACTTCTATTTCGGCACGCATTATGCACGGTTTTGTTTCATTGTTCAGAGTTCTGGAACAGGAAAGACGCGAACAATCTTAGAGGTCATATTCCTTGATCAATTTATTCAATGGCGCGCTAATACAAATTTGCGTAGCTTGCTCACAAGGGTCCCTTGGTGCTGTATGTCAACCTTCGGCCCATCGCAGATAAATCTGGATTTCCTGGTCGTGACAACGTTCCTGCATCGATCCTGACTACAGAAGATATTTCTGTGGCGGGATATTATATTCAGTGTTGCGCGTTCTTTGCAGCCATCTTCAAACTTGTTTGCGATGACATTTCTACTCGCCTCCCAAGCGATGGCGGAGCGGTGGTCGAGGGCTGGAACAATGATATGTGCCGGTTGAACTCACCGTACCGCGCCGAGTTTTTCAAGCGATTGGAGAGCACACACAAGCAGGTGGGCAGGTGAAACACAGAATATTTGATCATCTGTTTATTGGTTGGCAGATCAGAAAGGAGATTCTCCTCAAAGTGGGTATCGAGGACACTACCGAAGTAATGAAAGCTTTTTCAGTCGACGGTTAGTGTCGAAACTCACTAGGAACCTGCGAGTGCTTATGCGTTGCAATGGAAATCCTAGATGCTGGCAACATACCTGCTGAGGGTACTGCCAGGGATGAAATGCGCGGTCATTTTCATAGGATGATCAATTTATTCTTCCAAGCCTTTCAGGACGTTGAAGTGGATAAGCCCAAGCTAGTTATCGCTCTTGATGATGCCCATCCACTCTACGAACCCAAAAACTTAAATTATTTAAAGATTCTTCAGTGGATTATCAAGATGTATTCTGGAAGGACCTGCTCTCAAAAAGATGCAGTATGGGTAATATTTACATCATCGACGTATAAAGTTCCTCATTTCATACCCCCACCAATCTTGTGTAAGTGCTGTCTCACTTTGTGGCCGCTATGCTAACGAAGTATATAGTCGACTCGGCTAGGGCTCCGATCAGTGGTCATCGGTTTTATCTACCATTTTCTGACATGGGGTGGGATCAACATGCTCACGTCCTTGAAACTGTGCCGTCGTCCGAGGTCGCGAAAGCAGAACACATCTTGCGGTATGGCCGGCCCCTGTGAGTATAATGTATCTTCTATTTTATGAAAATGGGTTATCGACCATCGGGCGACAGGTGGGCATCACTAAAGGGCGTATTAACGCTGAACCGGATATTTGAAGTCGCCGTTAGAAAGCTTAGTGGACACATCCCGTACACAGGCGAGGATTCTCATCAAACACTGGCGGTCCTCGCACAGAGATTCGGCCTCGACATTTGTCTCGGACATCGAAAGACTGTTGGCTATTTGGAATCTTCGATCGCCAGTCATCTCCGAGTGGGCAACACAATGTCCGAGGATCACCTCTGGACTTTCACCACCTACCCATCCGAGCCTTTTCTGTCATGCGTCGCGGCATTTTTATTGCATGAAAGCGACAGTTCGCTGAAGAATACCTTGAACTTATTGCGGAAAAAGATAAAAAAAGGAATGGTTGACATTAGGCAGAGCAGGGGACTAATCAGCCAATTGATCTGGCTTCTGGCGAAGGACTTTTTTGTCATCCGCAACAAGCCATCGACCGCGAAGTTTGCGTGCGGAAACGAGTTCAGCGACGAATTGATCCACTGTCAGATGATTCCCCTGACTGAGTTTCTAGAGTTCGTATTTGGCAACGGATTCTGGTCTCCGGATGTTGCAGGTCCCGACGCCAAGGCAGAATTCGAGGATGCGTACATCAATTTCTCTCATTGGGTTTCGGTGGATGCCAGCATTGGACAAACCAAGAAGCAGCCGGACCAATTGAAGTAGGTCATTCGGTTCACCTTATCCGATCGATCGCTGATGACGCATGCAGCCCGGACGAATGGACGTTGGGACACTGGCAGCGGACGAGTGCCATCCAATGCTGTCGCGATCAGCTATCGATTGATAAAGTCATTCCCATCTACTTCAAATCGATGGACCGCATGTCTCACATTCTCATATCGGACAAAGTCTGCGTTGACGAGGACTCGGGTGCACTGCACGAAATTCAAAAGATCCATACCAACATCAGTGGGCCAGACACTTCGTCCAACACTCCTTACATCGCAATCTTGGCCGACCTCGCGCTGGAGGAAAATGGACTGGAGTCAGCCACCTTCCCTACCAGGTCTTCTGCTCCATTATCAAACGACACGACATGTCTACGGATTCTTGCGCGAGGACTCGGTCCGGAGACATATCCGTTTTTACAGGACCATCCAGATGTCCTCGATACGCTGAGACACTTGGTACAAAGCCGAAATACCAATGCCGGAGTGACGACTCATGCAAGTCCTGCGGAACCAGATTCGAATGTAGAAGTTTTGCAGAAGTGAGGCACGTGAATTGGGGGTGGTGTGGTGGTGGCGTAAGTGTTGAATCGGTGTTATCCTGATGCCAGGCTTCGGTACAATACAGTGCATGACTCAGGCTACTTTGTACCATACTGAGAGGGAGATTAACATAACTGTTCTGGAGTGACGAATATAAAGAGGGTGATTGGCTGGTCAAGAAGTTGACCCCGATGGAGTCCAAGTCGTTGGGGCCTGAATGTTGAACTGGAGGTGTACTCCCTACCGCGCCCCAGAACGTGGGCATGCTTGACCGTTGGTGGGAAAATACATCGATTGATGAAGACGATGACGACGAACAGGGCGGGTGGAACCGTGGAAGAGACATGAATGGGGTAAGCATGTCGATTGAGTAATGTAAGATTAGAATGTTCGGGGTGATCTCTGGGGGGCAAAGGGCAGCAGAGACCTGGCTAGACTTTATATACGGGACCTCACCCACTTGAATATCTTTCCTTGGCTCATAGTCAACGAGGCCCCCATCTTGGCAAGACAATGGGATGCGACAACTCCATCGACACTGCGAATGGTCTCTGCAGGCCGTCGTGTACAAACCAATGTAACGGAGACTTGGCCGTGCCCAACAAGGATCCATGAATGCAGCGAGCACATAAATTAGAGATAACTGAAAGTCGCATGAAAATTAGACGTGCGCAAGCTAATGAGACTCCCCCAACAAGAGTCCACGTTGGTCTGTATAGACCAAATTGACAGTTTGCGGAGATCGAGGCTCATACGATCTTCTCCGTCTTTTCGATCGACCGCGGTGATACCCTGTGTGAGAACGGTTGGAATGCAATGAGTTGACTTGTCTCAGTGACCGCGCGATGCTAGGTACGACAGCTGTGTGCCACCCCAAAGCGGTTGGTGGGAGCCGGAGGAGGGAGTTGTCCGCCACTGCAGTCAATCAAGTCCGCGAGAGGAACCCGTCAATCGTATGTGCGCACACGGGCCCTTACCAGGCGCAAACTACAGCAGCGGACGTTAAAATGGACATACATATCCACATACGAGGACCAGCACTGCCAAATGGCTTCGGAATATGTGATTTGGAGGGCGCGCAACCGGAAAAAGCAGATGCTCATCGCGGCTGAAGGTTCGTAGAGAAGATCCATGGATGCCGGTCTGCTGTTGGGACTCGAGACGTAGTCATGCGAACAAGAAATTAAAGTGTTTACTTGCCAGAAGCGGAAGTACACTGACTCGGATGACGACGGGTAGGATCTGCATGCGACGACTCCTGGTTGGACGTTTCGGTATGCATGTCTAAGAGGTTTATTGAGAAATCGAGCGAACCGACGCCGAGGACAAAGACTCATCGGCGGGAAGTAGTAGTATAGCCGTCTCAGTGAGTAGCACTATTATATTCTAAATTTCCACATTACCACAACCTCAGGCTACCGCAGGTGATCAGGCTACTCGGCATTTATATTCTTTCCTCGCGTGCAATGTTTCAGTGCCGGTGAAACAAACTGAGCAAGGAGTGGAATGTGCGCCACGTTACGAGCACTGGTATGCTTTACTGTTTTTTAGATGGTAAGACGTAAATGTGGTAGGGAGAAGCGTGTGGCACTTGTAAGGTGACCATGGCGATCACGAAACTGGTTTTCCTCATCGTCCTGGGTATTGCTCAGCACATTTCGACCACCCCGCCCAACGCTCGACCACCGGCTGAACAGCTACGCGAACAACGCGGTTCGGAGCGCGTGGTGCCCTATTTCAATGCATCAATCAAGGTAGGTACCTAGTATTGAAAACGCCTCGGACGAGAGCGCCACCATTATGCAAGACGTTGACCAAACTCTATGCTGGCAGCTAGCAGTATGGACGTGGGCGGTCTTCCACGGTTTGGTCCTCTGGACGCTCAGCGGGTACTGTCCGCCCGCGATCGCCCACCCTGTCCTGCGCGTTCTCCTCGGCTCCTCCACCTCGCTTACGTCTGATCCTGCCCTCGCCATGCTCGCCAAACTTACCGCCAGTTTCGTCATTGGTACCTTTCTCACCCTCGCCGGCGCCCTCCTCCGCTGGTCGTGTTTCCACACCCTCGGGCACCGCTTCACGTTTGAACTTGCCATCCGCCCTACACACATGCTCGTCACGCATGGCGTATACGCCATCGTGAGACACCCAAGCTACACCGGCGCCATCTTAGTCGTGGTGGGATCTCTCATGTGCGTTCTCGAGCCGACGGGGTGGACCGTGGGAGTGTGTGTAGCAGTGGTTCGGGGGCTCCATGCTCGGATCGGAATCGTGCGTGAGGTTGTGAATGGAATCGGAGTCCCAAGTGCGGGTGAAGACACGATCGTAACAGCCTGCTTGGCGTGCGTGTGGACGGTGGCGCTGGCCTTTTGGTATGTGGCGCTCAACGAGCGGATGAACAAGGAGGACGCGATGCTTGAGCGGACCTTTGGAGATGGGTGGCGTGCGTGGGCACAAAGGGTGCCCTATCGTTTGGTTCCCGGCCTATGTTGAACCAGTGTTATCTCAACACGACAGTTTACATAGAGGACGACGTATTTAGAACACTTGATTCAAGTGCTATACCCACATAAAGAATGCTACATTGTCTATCAAGCCCCAAAATATACATAGCAATAGTGATATGACAGTTCGGGGATAGGGTATCCACTACAAAAAGATATTTGAAAAAGGAGTGGGAACGTCAAGGGAGAGACTTGAGAAAAGGGAAATTAGCTAACAATACAGATGACCGGATACGACACTGGGACCAAACGGTGTAAAAGCGAAGAGAAAGGAGGCTTTTTTAATTGGGATGTATCCAAGACGCGGGGTGGGGGAAAAGGCAACGCAACACAATGATTTCTAAATGGCATGGCTAACGTCTGACGTGTATCGGGGCGGCGCACTCGTATCAAGTGCAGGCTCCGGGAGTGGGGGCAATGCCATACTGTCCACGTCGACTGGTGATCGTGGCAGCGACTCCCTGGACATGGATCCAGAGGACGTTATAGGCGAGAACGGCTCCTTCTTCGTGTCCCCCAACGCACTACCAAAATCTGGCGAGGACAAGCGGGATGAAAACGAAGCAAGCGAGTCCCGCTTCTTCTCCATCTGATGGGTGATGAAGACAGGCATGGTCGCAGAACGGCCGTTGAAGGAAGAATCCCTGAAGGAAATTAGGGAGCTTGTGAGATCTAAACATTCATTGGGGATCAAGAATCAAAAAGTGACGTACCCGCTGGCCGTCCTAGTTCCGGTGGTGGACATAGATCCGGTGGAGAGGCCAACCCGTTTTGCAACGGATACGTACGCGAGGCGGTAGTTCTTCCTCGCTTCGTCAGCAAACCCAAAAAAGCCAAAGAAGACGACTGCGCAAAAGACAACGATGTAACGACCGAGCTCAAAGTTGACGACCAATGTTTGATCTGTGCGCCATACGGAGGAGGGGATTTGTATTATGTCGTAAAAGCCTGCGTGTGCAGTATCCCAGTTAACATATGGGACGACGGGTGTCGTAGTAACGTTGAGATACACAGAATAGCTTGCCAGAGGAATGGTGCAAAGCAATTCGACACCAGCGAGACCCATTAGGCGGAAATATCGGCTAGAACTTAGGTTCCTGTTGGACGACAGGAACTCCCTGAACTGAACTCTTCGGATGGCGAGCTCGCGAATGGTCAACACTGCAATGCCTTAAGGGCGATACCACAAAAAATTTTTAGGTAAACTTACCGCAATAACATGCTGATACTAGACCAATAGCGATAGGCCAGGCGTCGACGAGGACAAACGTCGGAGGAGAGTTAAGAGTGGAAGGGAAGCAGCCCATTTCTTCAATAAGCATGTAAGGGTTAGATTGAACAATGACATCTGATCGCTAGTCGTGAGTAACAGTCCTAGTTGCAGCTGTGTTGCACGCTCACGCAGAATCATCTCGAGCGCGGGAATCCCCAAACCGATAGCCAGATCAATCATGATTTCGCGTCGCTTCTGTGCACGCGTCTTTGTCACAGTCGAACAGGAGGCAATGTGGTACAAGCGGCGGTTTATGCAAAGGGATGCCGCAGGAATAGCCACCGCACTTCCGACTATAAACTTGGCAGCTGCGTGGCTATGATGAACAATTGCTAAAACGCAATCTAGGTGAATCACCTACAAATATCGCACCATGCTGGTGCCTTGTCAGCAACGTCCGAATACCAAGCGACCGAATTGATGAATTGGTTTAAGCATGCCAGGCCTGTCCAAATCATATACAAACAAGTGCCCGTGTTCCAAGCTACATCCGATCGTGCGTGTCAAGATAGCGTAAGATGTGACGGGGGGAATGGAGTGACCTTCAAGGTGCCATGGAAGTGGAATCATACATAGTAGAAAGCCTATGAAGGCACATATGCAGAAAAACCAGTTCGGTAAGTCGGCGACCATCTCAACACAGTTGTAGATGATAGAATTTGAACGCGGGGGCTGACCAACTCGGAGCGCTGGTGGGGGTGAGGGACAGCTAACCAACCCATAATGTCAGGAGGTCCTAATAAAGGTCTACGCAAGGGACGCATACCTTATGGTCTAATTTGGACGTCCCCTTGTTTTCGGGTGACGAAGCAGGTCACCATTTCACCCGACATTAGCAGTCGCCCCATTCCCATTTCGATACACAAACCGACATCCAAATATGGAAGCTTGTTTGTGATTCGAAACGGCAACGCGACTTGTTACGTAATCTGTGCCACATCAGAAATTGGCCTTCGAAGACTATCGAGGCATGAGAGCACATGTCATCGAGTCCCATGGTCCCCCATACTTGGCGAATGAAATTGACCTAAACGGAGATGGAGCCCAGAGATGGAACACGTGTTCTCACATTTGTCCTAGAGCGGCGAGAAGCAACGACAGGTTGAGGGACAATCTAGCCAAGCGCACAGTGACAGAGCGATGATAGCTTAATCATACTTGTCACCGTGGCTGCCGACAGTCAAAAAAAAATATACCTTGTTCTAAGAGAGTGCAACCTCGGTGAATGTTCCACCGACACCAAAGAATCTAGGCGGCGGGTACCACGGCACCGTTATATTCTGGAATACAAGGCTCGTCACTATGCCATCGATGGGTCGCCCGTGAGCGCCCTAGAGAACAAAGATAGCCGTTTAATCTGCGTCGGCCAGCGGAGCGCTCGCGACAGCACGAACGAGTGGAGGTGGTCATCCAGATAGTGAGGGTTCCGAGTCAAGCTACACTCCCCCGGCTTCATGTATTATGTAGCCAGACGTGAGACATGGTGACGACGGGGACACTGGTGACAATAGGCGCGGCAGTTGCCGTGCTACCGTCGTTACCGAGTAGTGGGCAATGAAGATCACACATTCACCATACCCTGCATGCACTGACCGTTCAGAGGTTGCCAGCTTACACTATATATGTTACAAAGGAACGGGACGTCATCCTAATCTACACGAGAAGCTGAATTGACATACTAGGGCTACAAGGGGTAGAAGAAGTAAAGGAACGAGACATTCACACTAGGGCAAAGAAAAAGAAAAGAGTAGTCTAAGTACCCAAATCAAGGAGGGAGGGACAGCTAGGGTCAGTGCGTTTCCTTGACCACTGTTACATAGATCCCGGCCTGCTGCGTCTCCAACCCGCATCCCGCAAATTTGCCGAAAACGTCCGCAGTACAAGGTCGGGCATGGACAGCATGCTTGGCGCGAGGAAGTGGTACATCATCGAGACCGACCTCGAGCCAACTCTCTTCCATGGGGGCATATCTCATGCTGAAGGCGCGACGGGGAGGACGAACAGGAATCGTCGTCGGTGTTCGCGGCCACATGTCGGGAGAAAAGATGAGCTGGCTGGGATCGAAGTTGGACTCGAGCGAGTTGTGCGACGACGCGATGGCCGGCACGCGAGACGGCGACTCGGGTGGAATCATGGTTGGGGAGAGGGCGGATATCATCATGTTCTCTGGTGCATCTTCGACAACAAGTGAATGGGGATACGATTCATTCGTTGAGTCACATGGCGCGAGGGTGATGGCGGACTCGATGACAAGCGACAGATCGACCACTGTCGTTGGAAGGGTCGGCACGGAGGTACTACCACAAACGTGAGCAGGAGCAGGGGGGTCAGGCCAATCACTTTGCATACCCTGTCAATGACTGTCCGAGCGTTCCCAGCGGACCAGACTTTTTGAATAATCGCATAGGCAATTGGATGAGCTCCCATCCTTGGCGCAGGATTTCCATTCTGCAGGCAAACAACCCAAAGAACACGACCGATTGGACCACGGTGACAGACCATTCAATCTGGAGCACAGTCCAGGTGTTACCGGTGATCTCACCCGGGCCCCGTATGAGAACCTCGCTCAAGCGTCTCGACATGTTCTCTATGGATGCTAGCCCAGGAGATAACAGACCCCACATCACAACGGCAATCAAGACAGCAGAAAGTACCGCTTCTAGTAGTGCCATTCCGACCAGCCGGAGGTACAGGTTACACGTGAGAGAGGAGACGGACCCCCTCTTTCCATAGAACTGGATACCATGGACGAGGAAATGGCGCCAAGCGATACCTGTGATGATACGCTCAAATCGGACTTTAGGCAGAGGGCGGGACGCACCAGCGTAGATGATCGTTAAAGTTGTCAATAAAAGCGGAGGAATCATGACAAGAAAGATTGTAATGACAGTAGGGTAAGTAGCCGGCCGACAGCCGAAACCGTAAAATAAATCGAATCGACGAGGCTGAACGATCAAGTCTGGTGTGTTTGAGTAGGATCGATCGGAAGGAGTTATAGACGACGCACGCAGGGCAATGTACACTATTGGTAACCCGAAGCACATGAGGCATTCGAATACAATACGTCGTCTTTTGGCTTGGGGCGTGGAAGTTGGGCAGAAAGAAGCCAAACGTTCAAGATGGATACAATTGGAGAGGCATGCCGCAGGCAGCGCAATACGCGAACCAGTAATAAGTACTGTTGCTTCGGCGGAGCGGTCCTGTTCAAAACGGGCGACAGACAGTAAAGCTCAAGATAAACTCACAAATGTCACACCACACCGATGCATCGGTGGTAGTATCCCTAGCCCAGACTGTGGCATCGACCATATGTATTAAATTTACGATTGAAAGCCACATTCCAATTGCCAATGCGGCGATGTTGCGAGCTTGGAAATACCACATCAGGGGCACGAGAGTCAGCGCAGAAGAGATAAAAGATAGCGCCGGAATTTCTGGATACATCACGACAACACAAGGATCAAAAGAAACGAAGGGAGGGAATCAAAAAGCGACAGCCTTCATCGCACCGGGGGACCGTACATAAATGCTCGCCCCCGTGGGTTTGACGCGGGAGCAGAATACAAAGGCAGCTCCACAGCTTGTGGCCGTAACCCCTTCTGGTCTGACAAACCCATTTCCTGGAAAAATACAAGAGTAAACGTCATCGTTCCTCTAAGCCTCGACTGCGCGATGGTTCGAGGGACAGGAGTGAGTCCGAGAATGGCAGGTATGAAAGTAATCACCTAGTATGGCAGGTACAAAATAACCTTATGAACACCCAGAGTTCCCTAAGCCAAAGTGTCTGATTACTGACGAAAAGGATACCAATACACCCTTCAACAGCAGCCCTGCAAAGATACACTGAAGGGGTGGAGAGGAAGGTCCTAGAGCGTGCATGTTGTAAAAATGCTATAACAAGGAAGCGAAGTATGGGTCTATGTGGGAAGCTAGGACACTGATGCACGTGCGCGAGATGTGTATAATTGTCCCGCGAGAAGATAGGTGACTACACGGCGGAGTGGGAGCATCGCAAGGTCACCGACACGTAAAGCGAGACCAAGGCCTGGGATGTGAAGGTGGCGAGAAGACTTGACGGAGGACTTGGGCTGGAATGTGGAAACCTCAGGTATAGTCTCGAGCTTTATTGATGTGCGGGAACGACCCATCTTCGGTGAGGATCGAGGAGATCGGGAAACGTTACCGCGCAGCTGCACCACAATCCATGTAGGAAGAATGGGAGATAATTGCTCGAATATTGCTGAGACGAACGTGGAAATTTGGGCCATGATTCTGTAAAGAGCGGGCTGGTCGGCACGGATCTCTACCCTTTCCAGTAGAGTCTCAACATTCTGTTCCAGTCTCACTAACCTCCCCTCGACGAAAGCTTTTGAAACCTCCGCCTTCTTTTCCTGTCTACGGTTCGCTATCTCGATCATCTCCATTGCGTCATCCACGTGTTCGTACATATCCGAGTTGAAAGCTTTAGACTGCTTCCGCAGAGACTTGAGTTCAGCTTCTAGCCGTGCGACTGTGTCCACCAGAGCCTGCATTTTCTGAGTATGAGGTGGAGGATAGTGGATGAGAGTGTGCAAATCCGAGGTTCGTTGCTGGAGACGCTGGATGGCATGCTTCCACGGACGCATACCAGTTGCTAGGACGAAAAGAGACAAACTGAACCATGAGACACTTGATGGGCCAGAAAAGGATACCAGGACTGTGCGGAGGAGCGTAGCACCAAGGAACGGTGACAGGACAGATAACGTGAGATAAAAAATCTCGAGAGTGCGCAGTTCGGACAAAGCGGTATGATGATACTTGTCGGCAGGGGAAGCATGATCTTGTAGTACCGTATGAGACAGACGTGGCCGTGATGCCAGGTAAAGGCTCCAAGGGACTGAAATAACATATTCCAGACGGCAGCAGGTGATATTAAGGGGGACCCACCTTCGATGATCTGATGAAGATAAAAGACAAGAAAAAGAATGAGGAGGATATTTTTGACATAGTCACCACCAGTCAACCAGTTTGCGATGGGAGAGAGCAGGGCGAGGACCACAGAGAGGTCAAACTCGTACCAGGCACGTTCGCTGAAGGCTTCAGGCAAGCTTGCATCAGCTGGCACTTTTAGTTCCTCCGAAAGCTGGGGTGTGGATGGCTGTGGGAGCGTCGACCCAGATGCAACAGGACCATCTGATTCTTCACTGTCGACTTCGGAAGCATACTGCTCGGAATGCGGAGAGGAGGCTTCTCCAGGTGAGATGGGTTGCTCGGCAGTATGGCATGCACCGTCACTGAAGTACTCCGTGTCGCTTGGGGAAGAAATTTTGAGCTTACAACGTCGCCTCCGTCGCATGATTGTGCAGTTCATTTGTTCGCGTCGATGAGTGGTGGTTAGAAAACCAGGGGTATCCCTTCAAGACATATATTTCTAGTCGGAGTTTGAAGAGTAGTGCATGTGTTAACCAATGCCGGAAGTTCGCAATCACTGGCGGATCACAGCATCATAATGCAACACCATCACATGGCCTCCGTCAACTGACAAGAGCATAATGGTGCGAGCGATAATACTTCTTCTTTTACACCGTCGCTGACTGCATGGGGTATTGTCAGAATTCATGAAGCATTTGAAGGGTGACCAGTGACACCGGTGGTGGGTGAATAGGGATGAAGTATTGAACGATCACTGCGGTTTACCAGTATGACCGTGAGCACCACCTACGGTTCCACCTATGTCAATGGTAAACGACGGGGTTATCGCAGGGCAGGTGCATTTTATGAACTTGCCATGGGCCTCGGATGACCCCCTCACGCACCAATGAAAAAGGCAATCCACGTGACATGCGTACGTGATGTAACTAACCCCGCATCTATGGATGGGTGATCACGTAGGTAGCATCCCGAACCGATGCTATTTGACCCCCGCATGCTTTGTGCGTCGAACGTAACTAGTGTATAACTGATGGAAATGTTCCTATCTCCCGTTTATTCGGGCTATGATATAGACAAAGGATCGATTCGCAATTCTCCGTTCTTTGTTCGTGCAAGGGAGTCGAGCCACGTATAAATGATGCATAAGCTCAGCGGTTCTCCCCTGAGGTTTGTTCTCACTTGCCCCGTCGATACTCCATCATGAACGTGGATGTCAGCCATACATATCCTCTTTTTCCTGTGTTTGCTTTTTGCAGCTTCATTCTAGTCCTTATTCCTCTCCCATGGCATTTACAAGCGTGGAATGTTGGCACTTGCGCCTACATTATCTGGGCGTCAGTGGCTTGCCTCTTTGAATTCATCAATTCGGTGGTTTGGAGCAACAACACTTTGAATCTGGCTCCTGTGTGGTGTGACTTTTGTACGTTCATCAATGAGCCACTCCCAACTTCTGATATCTTTTCAGCCTCAAAGATACTGCTTGGTGCTGGTGTGGGTATCCCTGCTGCTGGACTTTGTATCAGCAGACGGCTGTACACCATTTCTGCCACTAAGTCCACTGTCGTGACCTCCCAGGATGTAGGTTCAAATTGTACGTCTTATTTCATTCCGTAATCATCTGTGTAGAAACGTCGAGCTGTCATCGTCGACTCGTGTATCGCTTTTGGCATACCAATTATCGTTATGGCACTACGTGAGTTCGCACATAACTACTCCATACCCTCCGGAAGAACTATTTTCTGGTTTATGCCTCACAGATTACATCGTACAGAGTGCGTGTTAACAAAAGAGATGTGGCATCAATTCCTGAGCTTGCAAATAGCCAATCGCTTCGATATATTGGAAGATGTCGGTTGCTGGCCTGCCATTTACAACACACCTTTGGCTTACTTCCTCGTGTTCATGTGGCCAACTCTTTTGGGTTGCATCTCATTTGTATTCTCGGGTGAGTTCAGGGTCGATGACAGGCCACAACGTTCTCATCAACTGTTAGCCTTGACGTTGCGCGCCTTCTACAAGCGCCGATTGGAGTTCGCCCGATTTTTATCAACTCATAGCTCGTTCAGTATGAGCCGGTACTTTCGTCTGATACTGCTGGCTATCTCAGAAATGCTATGCACGATTCCCATTAGCATATACAGCACATACATCGCCAACAAGGACGTCCCAATTCAACCATGGACGTCCTGGGCTGACACGCATTACAATTTCTCGTACGTTGGACAAACGCCCGCCGTCGAATGGATGGGTGACCCTAATTTCCGGATTTCTGTGGAACTGACGTGTTGGTTGTTCCCTGCATCTGCACTCTTGTTCTTTTTATTGTTTGGGTCTGGAACCGAAGCTCGCAGACATTATCGTGCTGCCTTCTTGCGTGTCGCCAGGATCTTAGGGTACAAACCCGCGTCCGAAATACCTGCTCATATGCAACGAAAGTTCGTCGTCTCGGTGTACCATACTCCCTCGCACTGCTAAGCTATTTTTCCCTAGGTGGAACCCCGGCCACAACAAAATTATTTCCGCCGGAGATTCATTGCCTGTCTATTCCCCAGCCCCTCTTGCAAAATTTAAATACAAAAAATTCCTTTTGTCTTCGACGGCAAGAGGCTCTGGCCTGGACGTTGAAAAACCGCCTGGTTGCACCTTGCCGTCTCTTATCAGCCCATTCCCACACGACAACCAGCTGTCTCAGATGACTACACGTACCGGAAGTGACATCAACAGAAATGAGGCTCCCGTGGCAAATTTAATATCCTCTACTATCCGTTCCACAGACCCATGTACCGCACCGGCATACCATCTTCCATTCAGGCCACTTAGCGTCTATCTTTCTCAGCAGCGTTTGTCACAGGGGCCTCGACCGTTGTGCGACGTTCGCGTCAAAGTGCATACACAGCACTCTATCTCCGACTGATGCTTTACTCATTTCGTAGTTGTTGATGCCTTTCTCTTTATTTTTTTTTTCTCAGCTGTGCGCAGCGCCGCACAAAGAAATTATGTACATCACGACAACTCCTCATGATCGACACATCTTTTTGGGTGTTTCAACCCCTAAGGAATCAAGTCACCCTCTTGGGGGGATATTGACTTCACAGTGTGTCTGAATTGTCGGAACCTAGGTATTCATAGATGGAAGATTCCTGCATCACGCGACACGAACGTTTATGGACGGCTCGAAGCATAGCGGATCCTATAGGGTCCTATCCCAGCAAGTCATCAAGGAAGTCTTGCATTTCGCGCTTTGGATCCTTCCTCGTGGCGCCATCCCCTGTGGGCAAAGGCGGAGCCTCGACGCCATCATTTTCTTCAGAGCCTTAGTACAGGTCCACGGAATCGCGTGAAATACCGACCTTTCTTTCGCTCTTTGGGAGCCATTGGCTTCGTCCTAAGCGCGCTGGCCTTTGCTCTAAACCTTTCCTTCAAATCTATCAATAAAAAAAGGGATCTCGTCAACGCGTTCTCATTGCCATATGAACACTAACGAACCCCGATTCGCCTCGGCCACGGCCTTTTCGCGGCTCATTTGTTCGAGCGTGTCGTCCCATTCGATTGTCTGTATACGGCCCTTCTTCGACTGTGAAGTAGGTTGCCGCTGAGAGGTGATGTGTGCCAACGAATGATCGATCTCATCGTCATCCTCTTGCACATCCGGTGCCCCCGACGCCGTCGGCGCTGCGTCCGACAACCGTTGTTTTTCCAAAAACGCAGATAGATCGACCTCGGGCTCTTTGATCTCCTCTCCTAAGAAAGTAACCAACGCGTGCCTCAACACGCATTCAAACTGCCACCTGAGTCGCCGCCGCGAACACCACGCACCGTCTGAGTCCAGCTGGGGTTCCTCCTCTGCATACCGATCCGCGTTGGAGACGAGCTGGCGCTTGGAATATCTCTGACGAATCTCTTCGAATTGCTCGGGGTCAATCTCTTCTGGCGCTTCGCCCTCTAGGACGAGTCGTTTCGTGAACTCGGCAGGGCGGCCAAAGGAGCGGTCCCGTCCGCGGGAGCGAAGGTATTTGCCGAGGCCTCCTCTGGATCTGCCTCTACTTTGTCCGCGTCCGCGAGGCTTGCTTTCCGAGGGCGCAAGGGAACTAGCATCTGCCATGACCCAAAAGGAGGATCGTCACCACGTGAGTGCATGGTGCAACTGCTGACTACCGAAATAGTCGACTTAGGAGATCACACGCTACAAGGTAAAGTCCTCATCAGTAATAGACTGATCTACGAGACTACAGACTGGCGTCCTTTTTATACCAAGTAACTAAGATGGATGGTGTTTGCATCGCGAACGCGCAGTGATTGTCGATGGTTGATGATGTTGGAAATTGCAAGCGTGCGCGCAGCCACGAGCGGCACTGGCGCAAGCGCACATGGCAGATTTGCCATGGTTTCTAGCCCCTTACAACTATCTTTGACTTTTTGACAGTTTTCTTGCCCCTTTCAACAGTTCCTAAGACGCTAGGTCATCTGCCCCGTGCATA
>JBBPKE010000385.1:0-21537 GCA_038089095.1 Tylopilus orsonianus | reverse complement strand
CCGTACCTTGCAATAGACTATCGCTTGCGTGGGCAACTTTTTGCGCTTATCATGCTTTTTCGTAAGTCGGAAAAGTGCCAAAAGCGCGAGAAAGCCTGAAAAAGCAATTTGCTAATTTGCTGATGTACATCTGGGGATCTCGACACCTCTTTCATGCTCTCGACCTCCACCTCGGCTCTCACCTCGCCTGCTTCTTCAAGAAAGCCTACTGACTGGTTTGGGGGCTCTGTGGGCTCGTCTGGATGACGTGCATTGTCACCCGTCGCGTCCGCAGGGTCTTTCAGTGGTCTTGGCACTGCCAGCTCGCCATCGCCATCGTCGTCTGGGTCATTCCTGGCCTTCGTCGGCTCCGGGACTTCGTCATCTGCGCCGTCGTGTGCTTTTGACTCCTCGTCCTTGCATGCGGTGGAGTCGCTGCTCCTGCCGCTTGACATTCAATCCTCCCCCTCGAGCGGCGTGCTCTGGGATTTATCTGGTAAGTCGTCATCGTCATCGTCAACTGGCCGCCCTTCTAGGGTTTCATGTGCGCACGCAACCGTTTTGCCGCCACACTCATCGTCGACCTCGCGAACCATCATGTTCGCCGTTCCATCTGGTAAGTCGATTTCCACGGCCCTAACTTTGTCGTTGCAGGCATTCTTCGGCGTCTCCAATGTGTGGTCGACGTCTGCGTCACCACTGTCATCCCGGCTGTCCATTGCGGCATGGCCCTTTCCGCCAGCTGGTATTTCGTCCGCGGCTCCCCTGCCCGGTTCCTCAGCTTCAGCCTCTCGTCCACTCGCGCATTCAACCATCTCGCTCTCTTCGCTTGCTTCTTCGATATCTCTTTCGGCCTCGCCGACTTCTTCATCAGCTCGCTCTTCAAGCGGCTCATCTCGTGAATGCTAAAACTCGTCCGCTGGCCGCATAAGCTCAGCATGCGCCAAGTTCAGGTTCTCGTCGTCATCCGCAGGGTCGGCGCAGTCGACAGACACGTCGTCTTCGACTCTCAGCGCACAGGACTCCTCAAGGTCCCAGACGTCATCCGAAATGTCTTCATCGGTGACCGAAAACAAATCGTCGCCATCTCCCTCGTCTCCTTCGTCGCTCGAGTCGTCCAGAATGCCGAAAACGCCATTTTTGGAATCAGTACCTTCGTTCATGACATTCACGACATGATCAGCGGTAGGTTTTTCTTTGCTATCTTTCTTGTGGAAGGCTGCGAGATGCTCAGTAGATCCGCACTCCCGGCACTTCGGTGGGCTCCGTTTCCAAGCGTCTCGCCTTCCACCGTTCCCTCATTGCCCTCTACCTCATCCTGGTGAGTACGCTGATGACTCGGCAGCCATAGCCTCATCCTGGCCGTGATCTCTCGCATCCGACCGGGGGTTCTTCGCCCTCTGGCACTCGGCTTCTTCGGCTATCACAGAGATAAGAGCATCAGGGTCTAGCATCTTGGTAGAGCTGAATAGCCGTGCTGCGGTAAGTTGACTCGATGCGAAATTGGCTAGGGAATTTGGAAGAGACTTGACCCGTAACCCGTTTCGTTTATATCAACGCCGACGGCCGCCAATTCTTCCCGCTTCGTTCGCAGACCATTGAGACCTCCTAGCTTATTTCCTCAGTAGCTTGACATCTACTGAGGGTAAGCCCTATTTTCATAGGCATTTACTACTGTACTAATCTACTATAGTTCCCTTAAGTAGTACTCCTAATTAGTAGCTTGACACCTACTGAGGTTCCCTTAGTTTCACTTAACCTCTGCACAGCATCCTTTACAATAGGGGCCCGATGAATGGAAATGTAGCAATGACAAAGAACATACATATGTGAGACAAGAAAACAAAAGAGTACTATATGATGTGGCGCGTGCACCGCGCGCACACCGGTAAACGTTTTGTGCCGGTGCCGCTCGTGGCTGCGCGCGCTTGCTAATTCCAACAGGGAGGGCCTTTTACACCCCTCTCACTGCGCCATTCCGCACACAGCTCGTTGCCTAGCACACGTGCCAGCACAAAGAAGCCGGGCGTAGTTTGGCGTTGGCTGGGCATGTCGTTGATTAGCTCTTGCACTAACGAACACACCAAATGCAACAGGTAAGGCTTGGCCACTGAGCCTTGGTCAATTCCTCCCACGGAGCCCTGTGAAACGGGCATCTACTGCCAAGGATTAGTGGTATATAAGCGCCTGGATGATAGCGATGAATCACCTACAGCATGTGACGAGGATGATGGTCATGGGCAGTGGGTGTACCTGGGACGGCAGAACACCGAGGTTCCAATTCGCTGTCTCTAAGTTTAAACTTGCCGCAGCTACTCATACATATCAGGGGTCAAGATCAGTGTTCAAGCCCAAGCCTCGACTCTATTCGGCGCTCTGGACAATAATGATCAACTGGGCATTAATATATTTACGAAATCAAATCGATCAAGCCTGTTAAAGCCCATGTCCATTTCAGGATACATAGCTCGAATTGCTGTCTAAGGCCTCTAGTTTCGGCCAGGTGATCGTTCGGGGCTGTTGTGTACCTCAATCTAACCTACATGATGCACAAACAAGTGAACCTCCTACAACATGAATACCGGCCGGATATTAAGAAAGTGTCAGCTCTCAATTTCATAGGTTTCGATAAATTCTCTCATTGTTAAACACTCGCGTTGAACCGTCGGTTGCATCTGGCCTGAGATCTGGCTCGAGAGCACTAGACATCAACTCCAAATTTCAATTTCGACAACAGCACAGCGGCGGAAAATTGGGGATATCAATGCAAGCGCTTTCTTGTGATATTCGGCCAATCTATGCTGTAATAATCCTCAAGTGTCCATGTCAACATCCGGCATGAAGTTCATAATCGCGGTTGAGGTGGTTTCCACTACTGATCGGATTAGTGCCGGATAGTTCGCTTCCTACATCTACACGCACAGCTTACCATTCGCTCCTTTTCGACGTTCTCGTACCATTTCGGCGCGGTGATTTGATCTCTGCAGAGTAGGGAACTAGAAGTCTTGGGAATGAGGGTGGCCAACCGATGCCGTACATCGAGCCCTGCTGACTAAGCCTCGACTCCACAGCACGTTCCATCCAGTTTTCTTACACTATGCAGGCTCATTTTCTTTCGAATGCGTTCCATGGCGGTCGCATTTTTTCAGACACGTTTCGGTGCTAGATCAGACCAAGGGGTACAGGATGAGAGCCGTCACAATAATCTGTAGCATTCTGAGCACTATTTGTGGAGCTGAACGTGTGCAAGCTCCGGGTTCAGCAATACCTCACTTCGCACATGAGACTATCTCCCGAATAGCTCACATTCCTTGCAGCGCATGTTCAAGAACGCACCATGGATGCCCTGCGAAAAACCTTTCTACCAAAAGAAGTCACTGCCCAGAGCACACCGTGACGAAGCATCAGGGAAAGCAAAGTGGTGAGAATTTGTCCTTGCAGAGATGGACACTGTACAGTTTGTGGTCTAAGCGTGAGTTTAAGGCTTCAAGGAACGCACTCCGGATCAAAAGTATGTCGATTTCTGTTACGAATTGTTCGTGTATAGTGCGATGTTTTCTCATGTGGACATGGTCGCTGTGATGAGATGTTCAGTCAATGGCTGGTCTCATAGACGGTCCGATCACCAGACTACGAGATGAAGGCTTGCGTTATTGACGTCAACAGTGGTAAGCACAGGTAGGAGATCGATCCGAGGTACACCAAACAACGCAATGGGTCACGTCAGAAGGCTCGGTGAAATGACCGTAAAGGGAAAGGTCTGTAACATCGTTTCAAAGCACTCCAGAGGGCTTTAACTCCTAATCATATTCATCTTGACCACTGCATACTTGTGTCCCCGGGGACATACCTAGAATCGATTCACCATATCTCTATTTGTCGCCTCTCGCAAGAAACAAGTCTATTGCATGTCCATTATGCGTTACCCGTTCGATTATCTCGAACGTGACGTTCTTTAGTTCCGCCTTCTCGAACGTGGAACGTATGTCCTGTTCTGTGAACCCTCCTGTATGGGCGACAATGTGACGATCGCCTTCAGAAAATACTTCATGTGTCGATTTTCTGTGCACAAGATCTGCGACGAGCAGCGATCCACCAGGATTTAAATGTGTAGACACGAGGGCCTGTGTTACCTCGTCGATGGAAGCGAAGTGGTGATAGGCAGCTGAACACTGGGCGTGATAAAGTATGGGAACAATCTCACAATGTCAGATGCTCTGGGATACTCACGACGATCACATCGAACATCATGCCCTCTAGCTCTGTGTCGTTCAAATTGGCACAAATGGCTCTCATTTCTTCAAGCGGAATGCCGTGATCGCTGACGATCTTATTATACTGGTCGACCATGCCTTGGCTGATATCGATACCGACAATCGACTTAGGATCCTCCGCTGCCAGCACGCGGGAAATGTGACCTGTGGAACACCATGGGAGCGGAGTAAGCGCAGTATGAGCTGCTACTGCGAAGTGGTGTTTGGGAACCAAATGCACTGTTTACCTGTTCCGCATGCAAAATCCATCACTGTCGTGATTCCCTGCTTGAACAAACCAGTGTTCTTCATCGCTTGTCCGATTCTTTCTGCACGCATCTGTACGTTGGGGCGATCATTGTACCGATGTGATTCAGCGTCAAAGTGGTGTCTATTTGCCGTCTCGAGAGTGTCTGAGTTTGCACTGGGTGGGTGAGAAGGTGAGATAGGAAGGTCATCATGGTGGTGTGCGGCATGTGTGTGAAGTGCTTCTCTGTCGTAATCTGGACGCATTTGTGACATGAGTACTACTGTACTAGATGGTAGGCGTATGAAATCTACTCACACGGGGTTCCGCTATATTCGGATGTGCTAACATTGAACGTCTGATCGGCAGCTCTCAGCGACGGACCCTTGTACCGCTGGCAACAAGTCGAGCCCGGTTCCCTTCTTGCAACAATATGGTTTTTGTACTTACTCCCAACTCCCACATAACGGATGTCTGGTAACACCCTCTCATTATCCTGGTTCCCTGACCAGTCTGCAGTCGGCGACCCGCCATTTAACCTCTGTCATAACCCATACTCATGCTGTAAACTTGACTAACACGCTTTAGCTTTCCTTATACGGTAATATTTACATAAGCTTAGAGCGTACATTTTGCTACTGTCCTCTAGTTTATTTCCTCAGTAGCTTGACATCTACTGAGGTTCTCATAGTTCTACTTAACCTCTGCACAGTATCCTTTCAATAACTCAGGCCCCCTGACACACTATACCTTTGTATATCCCGAGGGGTATGTAATAAGTGGGAGCTGACTGCAGCAGGCTTACCAACAGTATCTGACGATCGATTTTTGGTGTTTCCGCATCGAGATCCAGCTCGTATCCATGACTTCACTCCCGCCGGTGACGCTTTGACTGCTGCCAGCTGACATATCACTAGCACCGTCCATAGAACCTGAAGTTGAATTTATATAAAGATTCTACATCGTGCGGACTTAACGGGGAGCTCGCAGTCACTAATGTGTGCAGAAATCAACGAAAGGAAAAATTGGTGACATGTGCTGCCGCATCCGCAGATCTGGGACGACACTCCGAGCCCGCCCGTATGCAGACCGTCACGAGTGAATGTGTGGTTCAACACGGGGTAAGCCATTTCAGTCAAACAATGCGAGTGCGTCTCATATATACTACCTTGTGCGGAGCGCTGTCACCTCTTTTTAGCCTATTGAAGTTTTGTTCGGCAAGATCGCGCGGGACCGTTCCCGAGTTCGCAGCTGCGATTCCTCTCGGTCCCAGAACTGCTATATGCGGGAATCTCCTAAAAGAACACGTCCGATCGGTCAACATAAGGTATACCTTGATCGGACGTGTTGCTCTAGGAGGAGATCAACAAAAAAATTCTCGTAGCACGAATTCGCCAATAAAACTGTCAAGCGATGGAAAAAATCGTTCACTGCCCCTGCGTTACCATCCATTGTCACTTTCTTCAGTGATGCTGACTGCCAACGATGCTCTTCATGGCTGGTCCCCCACCGACGGGGACGACGAAGATGTCCATGTCTCTCAGGACAGATTTTTCATGACTATCAGACCATTTCCTTCGTGCTCTACTACGTTCCTCAGTCCAGTTTGTCCTCCTCTCGATCCTCCACCTTTGAAGGCTTCCATTCCTCCCTCCCAACCCTCCCCTTTAACGCCCTTTCCACGGAAGGGGGTCTCCCACTCCCCCGCTGCACCCTCTTCAGACCGCCGAGCGCAGCGTAATCGGAATCGCGATCCCAGCTGGGTTCCGCGTCCTCGCAACGCCTTCATCATATTTCGGTGTGACTACTCTCGCGAGCATTCGCAGGGTGCTCGAGACTCGCAGAACGACGATGACCCGAACGCCAGTGTGAAGACGCTCTCCAAGTGTGCCGCTGAAGCATGGAAGCAACTCCATTCCACTGAGAGGGAGCGGTACAAGGCACTAGCGGAGAAGGAGAGAGTGGAGCACGCTCGCCTCTACCCCAACTATCGCTTTCGACCAGTAAAGCGACAAGCATCGAGCACAAGGAAGACGTCTTCAGAGGGTCCCAAAGGCGCGAGGGTTTCCTCCACGGAGCGGCCTCCTGCGCCGTCGACGCATTTGCCATCTGTCTTATCCTCTGCCCCTGAAGAGTCGCAGTCGCGCCCATTGCTTGAACTAGCAGAGACGTCTGTCCCTCTGCCACAGGTAAAAGGAGCATCGTTGCCAGAGATTTCGGTCTCCACTCCTGTCCCAAGGGCACCATTGCTCGAGCCTTCTTTCCCTGTCGACTCTCGGACTGAAGTGAGTTGTTCATCCATTTGGACAATTCTTGGTTTGACTTGTTATCCTAGTCTCAAGCACCACTGGAACTTGATTACAGCGATCCATTTCTATTTTTCTCGTCTCCCGACACTACGACATCATTGTCGTCCGACTCGTCACCACCTACTTCCGCCGATCTGTACTCTTCATGGTGTAGGCCTACATTCGACATACCCGATACTCTCAGTTGTCATAACTCTGCCTTTGGTCTCGATCCTGCCAAAGAAGACTTGGAGCGCACGCAGGCTCTTGAGGCTTATGCGATGGGTCTCTACAACTTTGACATGCTTTCTTCTTCATTTCCGTTTCCGGAGTACTGCTAAGCGAGGCCTATGACACGACGTTGTGGACAGGCATGGGTTTCTGTCGTTTTCACATTTTTTGGACGTCGTTCTCGACGAAAAAAAAGTTCCCATCCATTGCAGTACGCTCGCCCACTTACCCCTCAACTGTGCCCTCCACTTCTTAGAACTAAACATCCTTCGTATTCGTATGCCACATCCGTTTCTAACTCAGGATCTGTGCCGATGACGTTGTATCATATCGAGTCATATTACCATGTACTATTCCGTGTCGTGAACAAAACTCACAGGACTTTGTCGGCTGGATCAAAATCGCGTGGTCCACATCATTGTCAACACTGACATGGACCAAAGAATCTTCATCAAGTGAATGGACTAGCCTCATGTATCTGAGACTCGCTTGAAGGACAAGGGCACAGTGTATTGTCAAGCGGGCCCAATGATTCAGCCCCCGGGCCGGTCTGAAACTCAGGACGACGGGTCAAAAAGCTAGTAGGAAATCGAATTAAGAGTGGATATTGACCCCACGTGAGGGGGTAAAGCCCTCCAACCTCGGCAGTGATGCTTCCCCCTATTTCAATCAGCATTCTAGGATAAATTGCCCTCCAACCTCGGCGGTGATGCTCCCCCCTATTTCAATAAATATTCTAGAATAAATCATTACACTACCTACTACTCCTCCGTCACACGAGGCTCCAGCTCGTTGATCCCTCTCCCCCCGCTGGCTCACCGCGTATGCCCTATACGCATCCGTGCTCGCCTTAAGCTCCGGATCATTGTGCCGCATCGCCACCACCGCAAAGCCCGAAAAATTCGTCTCCACCAGCTCCTTCACCTCCGCCAACAGCGCCGGATCAGGCGAGTACGTCCCAGAGCTGTTGTCGATCACTATTTCCTACTCCACCTCCTCGTCCTGCACCGCGTCCGAAAAGCGTGCCCAGCCCCCAACTGGCCGTCTGTACCGCACCGTCTCTGCACAATTACTGTGCAGCGCATGTTTCGACGCAAAATCGACAAAGAACGCCGCAACTGTCCCGAAGAACCGAAGTGAATCGTCGTCTGTCGAAATGACGTACGTGTACGCCGCCGGATTGATGCGGTGTGCATACGAGAGCGTTCCATCAACAGACGACCGGCGCATGCCACCGCGAAAGAGCGCAAACACATCTTCGACTGATCTGACTACTCCGAACGCATTCGACACGGATCTCGCGTAGAGCAAGCGATGGCCGGCTTGAATGCCAGAGCGGACTGCGATGGACGTGGATCCCTTGAAAATGGCCTGTGCTGCCCTGTAGTTACGATTCTAATGCTGTACTCGATCTCCAAATATGACCGGGATACCCTTCACATAGATCTTCCATGTCGAATACAGGCGCGTGTCCCTCAACTTGGTCAGTGCACCCACAGTCGGTGGGCTGTGGCGTGAGTAATGGACAGGCTCATCAAAACAAGTACGGAAACAGCGCTGGGTCACCATCGCGAGATGGGGATGATTCGACCTGGGCAATGCACCGTCACTGGACTCTTCAATGACGGGCAAGTCAATTACCTTGAGCCAAAAAGTGCCCCTGCTGTGGATATGCATGAGAGCATGAATCTCGGCTTCCTTGGCCCCCGGACTTATCGTCGCCTCAAATCGTCCGATAACATTGTCTATGAACGTCCTGTGGTCTTTATCAAATATGGTGACGGACAGCACGGCCATTATCCGTACGTTCTTGACCTGCCACACTTCGTTCCACACCGGGCTCAACGTGTTGGGCTGCGCCGATGATCTAAAGACAGCACTCAGACGCGAAAGCCGTGATCGAAAAAAAAGGACACGGGCATGTACGATAAGTTGTGATCCAAATTGGCATGGAAAAACGGGTTTGTCGACCCGATAACCTCCGTCCTGGGGAGATGTGACGCACCGATAAACTAGTCCATCGTCTCAGAAATAGCACGTGAGCGTGAGAGCGATCTGGGATTCACAGACCCACCTGGATGGTCACGTCGACATACCTGGTCTCCACGCCGAGCTGCCTTTTCGCATCTTGAAGCGCACTGTCCGCCCTTGCCGCCATCTCCGCCTGAACGCAAAGGTGAAAATGGTTGCTACGCGCTGTATTCGGTTCAGCGGGGGTCAGGCAAACGTGGACTACACACGACTTACGTGCAGAGCCAGCTCGTTCATGGCAGCGCCATCAGTTACAATGTTAGTCACTAACTAGGAATGTCCATATTAGCTAAGGGACCGAATGTCATCAGGGTTTGCATGACCACCTACTACATATATACGCCATGATCGTTCAACTGCTCCCAGCATGGTTCTCAGTGAACCGACTTAGTAGAGGTATCAGATTTGCCAAATTTCATTGGCCCACAGGCCTATTGGAATATCTCTATATTTGTATTTGGTAGCCTACATAAGCATAGCTACAGCGCACCGTAGTTGGTTTTTATAGTTCTTCAGTGACTTACTGAGGATTCCAACAGGTAGCTATAGTGCTAATATAATAGCGACTTACTGAGGATTCCAACAAGGCCTGCAGGCATAAAGGCTTTGTCAGATTGCTATGTCTTTGTGAATTTTAACAAGCTAAGCCTAGGTTCGTAGTTTTGCTACTTAGCGTGAGTGAGTGTGCCAAGTATTTGATTATTTATGCTGGGGTTCTATATGTGGCGGAGATGCGATCGTATCTACCACTACTGAGTTCCATTACCAAGTAATAGAATGGACATATCTTCCTTTGCTTGAAAACAGAAATAATGTCAGTGTATTTTGACAGGTTTGGACCGCACCGCCATGACCGCGTCATTGCATGTCCCTGAGGGCAGTCGCTGTTTGCCACCTTTACCGTTACCCGACTAGGCTGACCTCCCAATGTTGACGATGTTAGAATCCTCGGTAAGTCACTTGTATTTTTAGTACTACAGTCATCCCCCATCACTTGCGACAAAAAAACTTGAATGGCCTCGCATTCGAAAATGACAGAATTTTTCTACTACAAAAAAATTAGAATATGTTATTATGATGATTTCCTTATGGAATGTACAACTATTTTACGAATCGTAGTTAGTGTGGTGTGACGATGGGCAAAGTCATGGAATGTGTGTTTATCTCGTGTTCCTTTCACTTGCGACAGTGCTTGAAAAGGAAAGGCATGCCGCTTACTGTTATCTCGCGTCTTTATCAGCAGCCCCATCACACTTCTCCGCTCCCACCGTCACTCTCAATGCCTTCGCTGCCCGATGCACGCTCCTCTTCAGCGGGTCCCAACTCTACTGTAATTTCCCTTCAGTTGTGGAATTCACCCATCGAGCTTTTCTCGCTGTGGTCCCTCAAGAGTGATTCCCGGCCTTCCTGTTTGGCACATGCATCTTCTTCAGCCCACAGCTTTAATGCTTGTTGGTAAGTTTCTTGTCGTGCCTTGTTCCACTCAAGCCGCTCTTTTTCTGCCTGTTTCCATGCACCTAGAATAGCCGACCGCTCTTCGCACTGCTTTTTGATTGGCTCGCAATGGTCAACGCTCATCGGAGCTTTTCCTTTTTTGGTATATCTCACCTCGGTAAGATGTGGCAAACTATTCATTGCACACGGTAAACCGGCATCCTTCCGGCATGCTACAATGTCTCGAAAATGCTAGATCTGTACTTGGAACATATTGTCTTGATATACTAACATGTATTCCCTGTATGCACTTTAAAATCAAATGTACCATGGCTCGAAAAATACAGAAAATGTCTCAAAATGACATGTATTCACCAATCAGAAAAGTGCAGTGTAATGGTGGGCTGAATTCAATCTATATAAACTATTATTCAATGTACATCCCATGTAGTCAGAGTGTATTTTAGCAGGAGAAGGCATTTGTTAACGTGTAAATTAGGATTGACGCAAGTGCCGGGATTGTCGCAAGTGATGGGAGATGACTGTATAGCTACCTGTTAGAATCCTCAGTAAGTCACTGAGGGACTAGAAAACTACAGTGCGATGTAGCTATGCTTAGATAAGCTACCATGTACATATACGGAAATACTCCAACAGACGGACCCTCCCCCGAACCCATTTGCACGCCCTCGACCTTCGCTTCCTGCAGCACGTGACCTGGCCTCGAGGAGGCATCTGACTCTGAAACTACGGACTCTCAAATCCACTACAACAAGTGATCCTCCAGCCTCGACGTCAACCGCCTCCGTGATTGCGCCGTGGACCATGATGCGGGCCAAGGTCGCCTGTATATGCCGCCTCCTGCAGGCACCCGATCCTCACTACTGGCATGGACCTCTAGTCCCCCCGCATGCGCGCGGGGGTGTGGTCACAGTTTGGGGTTCTATCTCCTTGGTCCGTACCTGTCGTGCGACAGACAAGCGCGTGTAGCGCTGGTGGGTTCCTCTCGAATTCAAGATCTGACGCACACCTGCGTGCGTGTGCACCGGACCACTGCGAGTCGCGCTATGCCGACCCGGGGTGTATCGCGTACCCCGTTATGTCGTCGTACCTCGAGCATCGAAATCGGGGTATCCACCGTCGACAGGCACGCGCATATCTGCTGACCGATGGCGATGCTGTTAGTCGCAGCACGCCGATGGTCGTGATGACAGGTACACTCTACCAAGGTATAGTATCAGTAGCCATGGTCGTGGCGCCCTAATATAGGTATCGATACAACGACCGCTGATGATTTAGGGTGGACCTTGGTCGAGAAAGTCGCTTGCAACACAGCGACCATACCGTTGTATTATAGTCGATGCGGGTAACCAGTGGGATCAAAACCAGCAACGGAGCATCAACTGGTCTTGCCATTGATTTATGGGCACCATCCACGTGGCTTTATTTGTATGCAAGAGATTGCGAGCAAGCTCGGCTCACTTTCATCATTGCAGTCATGTAGTTGGTTGAGTCATGCTACAGGTAGGACCGCACGCCACGAGGCTATCACTCGGATTGTCTGTAATCTTACGCCCGCTTGACAGCGACGGCGAGCGCTCGTGTTCCAATGTGGGTAAAATAACCACCCTAAAACACGGAACAGAGCATCGTGATTCATTGCCGTGTCTGGGGTGCTTTCGTGCCTTCCGTTAATCAAGAATCGGAACTGGATATAGGGAAAGCTTCTCGACGCCCCCACTGGCTCGAAACGCGTCGAGGGTCACAAGGACAGATGGATTGCCCGCGAACATTTACATCTCCAAATGTGGCGGCACCGCCGACCCCACGATCTGCTTCAAAAACATGTCATCCATAGGCCCATAGTCGAGCGTAAACGAGATGGGTCTACACCCTCCGTTATCACAACCACAAGTGTAAATGATTGCAGCACTATTGGTCTTGCTTATGAATGTACACAAACAACAGGATGTACGCACAGACCGCCCCGAGCGGTTTGTTCGCGTTGTAATACTGCAATACTGTCGGTTCTGTCTGGCGCCATTCAATGCGCGGCTTTGAAATCGGGGTATCCGACGTCGACGTATGCGCGCATCTGTTCCCCATATCGTATAGTGAGCCAAACCAAGCTGCGCCACTCGTTAATCAGATCTAAAAACTAGTCACAAGAGAACGCACAAATATCCGATTAAGGCCAGGACTCCTGCGATAGTGTTGGTTGCGGCGACACCAATGGTTTCGACGGCGGGTATACAGAGCGCGCTTACGGGTACGAGCAACAGTGATCGGGAAGCCCTAACATCGGTAAATACGTGCTTATTATTAATATGCGAGCGTCAATAGAACAATGACCCACGAGATGGCGGCCATGAGCTCAGCACTCCGGGTGGGCATGATATCAACCGAATACGCGCCGATAGGCGCAAGGACCATGTCCACCTAGAGAGCATTCGTATCAGTACTCGGGGGCATCTGAGAAGTAACCTACCCCCATGCCATTAGTGAAGAGGCACACGAGGTTGATTATCAGACCGATCGTTCCACCGATATAAGCAGTCGTGAAGCCAGCCAGTGTGACTGAGATGGGTACAAGGACAAGTCCCCCGAGCCATACTGCACGTAGACGATCCTCTGGGACCCACACACCCTTGCGCTCTTCCTTGGCCCTTCGCACTACCACATCCGAGATGCGGCCTGCAACCGGAGCCCCGACTGCAATTTATGCGGGTAAGATCATCGGGTGGTCAGCAAGTCCAAGGAAGCATACTGAAATTGCCAAAGCCGTTTGGGAGGAAGAGAATACCGATCAGACCTTCGGATGAGATACCATACTTGGCTCCCTTTGAATACGTTAGCGAGATATAGACACCCAAAGCCTTGCGAGTCTGTACCACGGTATATGCGATAGGCATCATTAGAACTTTCATATCCGAAACATCAGCAAGCGGGTATCAGTTAAAAGGTCACCCATGAGACGCACCTAGATCCGTCATGAGTGCAAAGCTATTTGCCAATGTCTAAGATGCTACCTCGTGAGTAACAGTTCCGCCATACAAGAATCACGAACGATCATCATGATATTGGGACTCCGCAGGAAATTCAGGCAACGAAACGGATTGATCCAGACAAGCAGCTTTCCTCGGCCCCGCGACCTTTCGATTCCGAGAGTACCCGGATGAGCAGTTTCGGGAAAGAAAAAGTAGAGCATCAACATCTGTATCACACACCACACGCCCAGTACGGCCTGGAAACCGCGCCAGGACCAATATTGGGCGAAGGTACCTGGCAGAGGTTAGGGGATCAACACCTGTTTGGGGCAGCAGAACAAGTTATTACCTCCCACGGGCGGTGCAAGCGCAAGTCCAAATAACGTAGCCTAGGTGAGTGATGTCACTGTCATTGATGGAAACTGTCAAGGCGGGTAAACCTACACCAAAAAAGGTCCCCATGGCTGTACCACGTTCCTCTAGTCTGTAAATGTCGCCTATCGCTGCACCTCCTAGAGCAAAACCGCCAGCACACCCGAACGTCTGTACGAATCGCCAAAAGAGGAGACTATTTAGGTCAGTGGCCGCTGCGACAGCAAAACTGCCGAGAATCGCGATGGGCATTCCACAAAGATACATCAACCGTCTACCATCTCATGGGGTTAAATTAGCCGATGAGGAAATCCAAGGATTCAAAGACACGCGGAGACCTACAGAACGATGTGTATGCAGACCAGAAGACAACGCTAAAGGAGCTTGCCAACACGGACAAACTGACGCCCAAACTGTTGACCAAGCCTCACTATCTGAAACTAACGAGTAGAAGCTAAGGACGTGCCTCACTGCAGCAGGGGTTGCATTAAGATCCTTGGAGATTTGAGGTATCGAAGGGACGAAGCACCCGGCAACGAGCACTGATCAACGACATAAATTCAAAACGAAAAAAGAGTCGCACAGAAATGCAAGACATACTGGGTACGAGTCCGGTAATCGACACGATGGCAAGGATCACTCGCCTTTGATTGTTGCTAAAGCGATCATAAACATCCTCAGTAGGAAGAACACCCCGAGCCGGGTCCACGTCGGGCTGAAGCTGCCCCAGCAGAGGACTCTCTTCAGTAGCCATGGAGGGACGCTTACTGGTGGAGGGGAGTTGAAAGTTCTAATCGCCTCCGCTTCGGAAAATATTTGTACCTGTGCTTCTAGCCGAGTTCCGTCGATGGATATCATCTATGTCATATGAGCGGTGTTCACATAGACTATTATGGCACTAGTTTGGGGCTATTATTGCGCTCTGTCTGGGCCATTAAATGATGGAGTCATGTTTTTCGACCTGTTACATAGTAGCGGCGTTCCAAATTTGGGTTCGGACCGAACCTGGTCAAAATGTACGAAGTTCAGCACATCAACTTGCACCGCGAGCAATAAAAAGTAGAATGTGTTTCGACGACGAATATGGGATGCAAAGCAGCAGCAACGGGAGCCCGCCAACCCACCCTCCTGCCCTCCACCATGCCCTGTGTATCGTTTTGACCAGGTTCGGCCCGAACCTAAATTTAGAATGCTGCTTCTATGTAACTGGTCGAAAAACATGATTTCACACTCATTTAATGGCCAGGACAGAGCGCCATAATAGCCTATGTGAGTACCACTTGTAGACAGTCGACTCCCTCCTAACCCATACCCATCGGGAATTGCTGCAGGGGTATGGGTTAAGAGGGAGTATAGGATGAGGCTCCGAATGGGATCGACGAAATTTTTTTGCATTTGTATGGAGGTAGAGTGATTAGTAAGGATGTCTGACTATTCCTTCGAAGGAAAATAGGTATGTAACATAATATCCATCATGTTCCGCATCCTGGATGTGCACATCATCCTTCCAAATGAACCCAACATCAGCTTCAACCTGTGCACAGTAGGGTCATCAACGTTTGACAAGTACTTTCACCATGCAACTGTGGCTCGGAGGGCTTCAGCATGTGTTGGAGGTGGCATAACAGCTTCATCAGATTCATCATCTCTTTCGTCGCCCGCCACCAGTTCAGTTGCTTCCCAGACCTTTTTGGCTTCTATTACCGCCTCGTAAATATCCTGGTCACTGGTGTCATACACATAATTTGTCTCGATGGCTAGGTTGAGGAGCTCACCTATCTCCAATCGGTTTGAGTGCCGAAGAACACCAGTTCCCTCGAGCTCGTTCAATACCAATTTGACCCCGTTTTCAGCGAGCGTGATGGGATTGGACTCGGATTGATCGGGGGGAAAATGGTATGGTCGTTAGTTTGGGCCGTTGTTGCCATCTGCAGCCATTAAAAAAGCTGTTCGGACAGTAACAAAAAAATAATTATATAATAAATTGCTGTATTTGGTATTATTAAACTTAAACATATGGGTTATCACCATCAAAAACGGGTATAGGTATGGAGTATGGGATAAGCATGCGAAATCACTGCAAACTAACTCGGAAAATTCAAAAAGCTATTGGTTAGAAGGGAGTATGGGTTAACTGGGGTATGGGTTAAGAGAGAGTCGACTGTATTAGAATGAGCATATGACATGATACTCGTGAGAATGCAGAAGAAGTCGTTATCCTATCGTACTTCGTTTGTCAGCGCATGTCAGCCACGGACACACCGGAACATGTTACTTTCTATGCCAAAACCAGTAAACGTTCACTCAAGCCTTGCCTGTGGCCATGCGTGCTTTTATTTCTGTCGGGATGACAGCTTGAAGGATTCTCTCAAATCACGGGTGTAAGGCATACACCTCCCACTGACATACAGTCACGTGTCGCACACTACAGTCGACTTTCTCATAACGTATATTGCCAGGAGCCGCCCAACCGCAATAAGTACGTTATGAGAAAAATACACTAGCTAAAAAAGTTCACACGGGAATAGGAGTTGCAACAATTTAGGAAGTGGCAGTGCATATGTGGAAAACTCGATGCTATGCTGCCGTCAGAAAGCCATGGGGAGTCAATATTGTCTGGTTTGCGGTTTTCATCTGCTCATGGGAGAGCTCTACTTGAAACGCTTGAAGATAATGAAGGAGTTCAGAGAAGGAATCTATGCCAACCTGTGACATGAAGCCTGGTTTGAGCCTCTTGATTAGTGAAATCAGTTTGGGGGCACCCACTGCTGATGCACTATCTTGGTAGTCTTCATGATCTGAATTCACATTAATAGTTTCTCTGTTCTGGATTGCCTTGTTGGAATCCTCAGTAAGTCACTGAAGAACTACAGTATAAAAACCAACTCCAGTGCGCTGTAGCTATGCTTATGTAAGCTACCAAATGCGAATATAGAGATATTCCAATGCTCCCCCTCAAACACGAGGTAGTGGTTGTATATGTGAGTATGCAGCTAGCACAGAAGTAAATGAAAGGTAAAATAAAAAAGAATGATACCTGAAAGTATTCCAGTAAAACAAGTATAATTTGTCCGCGTCGCATCTTGGCGCTGGCGTGATTTCCTGATTTGGTATGTCGCAGTTCACTTGTGCCATTTGCGCGGGCGCGGTCGACTCATTCGATTTCGGCGTCGTTGCAATTGCATATTGTGCCCCGGTAATTCATATTCACAGTCTTCAGTCCGTTATCGACCTGCGTGACGTGTCCGAAATGCCCGCTTTGGTCTCTACGTGACCATACGACTCGGTATGTCAGTCTCACGCGACTGACTTCTCTAGGTCGTGATTTGATTCGACCTCGTCGGCGTGATGGATCCGGATGCGTTGTGAGTCGTCTGCGGTTGTTTGAGAGTGGATTGAACAGCCCAGGTGCGTATGCTATCTTGAGCCAGTCGCGATCGCGCTGACTCAACCTGGTGTCAGCTAGCGACCTTGTATTGACTCGTCCTGAGTCATTACCTGCGCTGCTTGTTGCACTGTCTATCGCCTGACGTCTCCTACCGTCTACGACTCCAACTCCATCCGTTTGGTGCGGTCTATTGCCGCCGTCGCTTCCCGACTTGCGTCCTTTGATCTTTCGACCTCCTGGCGCGGTGTCTTGATAAGGTGAATGCGTTTCGTCGATGGGCTCATCTCAGACACTTGCAGGTCCTTTCTATGGTCTGTGGACATTGTCTGGTGTGCGTAGTTCGCCGTTCCGGCCATCCGCTTCGTGTCGAATTTCTCGGGCTCCTTCAGGTAGGTCCTTGGTCCAACCTCGTTCCTGTCCTTTGCGCTGACGCTCTGACGTGCTTTATAGCTTCTTCGGCACGTTCTTTGTGACCTCGTCGCCATTGGACGTTCTCGTCGGCACCGTTTGCGCGTCTGCCTTGGCTTGAATCCATGGAGGTGAGTCCTCCCCCTTCTGCTCCAAGCGTCCCTGAGCATTTGCTGATGGGTTCTTCGTCAGCTTAGGCCCATTCCTGGAATCCTCTTCAGGATTGGATGGACCCAACGTGCTCACATCGACCCCGGCGCGATCTGCGTCAAAGCTTGCAGATATATTCCACTCCCCCTCGAGCTTTACTCTCGGGGGCTCTTCTAGCTGTCGCGTGCGCTGGTCTGATAGTGGAGGTGGCTCGGGGGGCTCTTCGGTTACGTCACCGTTGCCTAGTGAAGAGCGCTGACCATCTTCTTCATCGAGCGCCACCGATTGCTCGTGCGTGGCTACTCTCTCCCCCTCAATCGGCAAGCTAGATGCTCCCAATATACTCACCTCTACTCCGGTACGACCTCCGTCAACGCTCGAAGGCATAGCCCACTCCCCAAGCTGGCTCTCAGGGGCTCGTCTCGTCGGTGCATGCGCTGGTCGGGTAGTGGAGATAGCTCTTCCGGTACGTAGTCGCTGCCTCGTAGGGTGTGCTGATCATCATCGTCGGCTCGTGCTGCCGATCGCTTTTGCATGGTCACGGGGATTCTCTCCCCCTCGATCGGCGCACTACAATGCGTCCTCGCGTTCTCCCTCTTGATGTGCGCTTCCTGCTGCACTTCTCCGACCTCATCGTCAACATCCGCGTCCGCGCTCGCATGTGCGGCGTTCCCGCTTTGCTTGCTGTTGACGTTACCGCCGGGTTCGACTTGCATCCATTCTGGCTCAACTGATATGGCGCTGGATCGTGTATGCGTGTCGTCTGCACTGTCTGGGGGTTCGGTTGGCTGCCCGGGACTGTCGTTGTATCCGCTGGTTGCTGCAACGCTCACGTCTGGATCCCCGACATCTCCTTGACCTCCACTGCATCCCTTGACGCCTTCCTATTCATCCATGCCCGTTGGCTAGTCGGGTGGCACTGTAGGTGCGTCTGGATGGCGCTTGTCGTCGCCCGGCACGTCTGCAGGGTCCTCCAGCTGTCTCGACCTCTCTGTCTCGCCATTGGCATCCACGTCTGCGCTTGCATATGCAGCGCTCTCGTTTGTGCCGTTGTTGTCGTTGCGTGCAGTGAGATCACCGCTCCCGCCGCTCGACATCCAATTCTCCTCCTCGAGCGGCATACTCTGGGGTTTATCTGGTATATGGCCATCCTCATCGTCAACTGGCCGCCCCTCTAGGGTTTCGTGCGTGCATGCAACTGTTTTGCCGCCACACTGATCGTCGTCGTCATCTTCTTTCGGCGCATCGTCATCACGTGCAGTGAGATCGCTGCTCCCGCCACTCGACACCCAGTTCTCCCCCTCGAGCGGCATGCTCTGGGGCTCATCTGGTGGGTTCTTGACTTGACCGTCTATGACTGACTGCCCTTCTAGTAGGATCTTGTGCATACGCGCGATCGTTTTGCCGCTGCATTCGTCGTCGTTGCTGTCTTCGACCTCACAAACCTTTGGGTTCGTTGTTCCATCCAGCAAATTGACTTCTGCAACCCTAATCGTGTCATTACAGGTACTCTTCGGCATTTCTGACATGTGGCCGACATTCACGTCGCCACCATCATCTCGGCTGTCCGTTGCGGCGCGGTCCTCGCTGCCCGGGGTTTCACCCGTGGCTCCTTCGCCCGGCTCCTCGGCTTCAGCTTTCAATCAGTCTGCTCACTTTTTCAACTCTCTTGCCCTCTCTGCCTGCTTCTTCGATATCTCTTTCGGTCTCATGGACTCTTGGGCTCGCTGTTCCATCCAGTGAGTTGATTTGCTCGGGCTTAACTTCATCGTTACAGGCCCTCTTTGGCGTCTCCGATCTGTGATCGACATTCATACCACTACCATTGTCCCGGCTTTTCATTGCAGTGTGACTCCTGCTGGCTGGGGTTTCATCTGTGGCTTCTTCGCCCAGTCCCTCAGCTTCAGCATCTATTTGTCCACTCGTACCCTCAGCCATCTCGCCATCTTTGCCTGCCTTTTGTTATGCATGGTCCGGGTAGGAATGCATGCAGCCCCTAAAGGCACACTAAGCTGAGTTCTAACCTGTTGAAAACGCTTATTTAATCATTTCCCACAATCACGTGATTTGATCACATGACCTGAGGCTGCGCCTCTTACCAATCTGAAGGCTGTATTGTGGCAGTGCCATGACATCATAATGATATTATAATCTAGATTGATTTAGACAAATCTATGTATTTTAATTTTTATGCTATATACTTTTGAATTATTTGAACTCTTACTTAGTTAAGTAGTTTTTGTTTTCTATATATACAGTGACTTCAAAAACTGGCCCAATTTGATTTTAATAAAGAGTTTGAAGTATTTTATACTATCATATGGGAATTGCACTTAGTTTTGATAAAATAAAATGTAGTATGGATCCTTGGCTACAAAACAGTTCTTGAATTATGTAATGTGAATCAAAATTGGTGAAGATATGACTATTTTAAAATAAAGATCTTATTAGGCCAGTTTTTGTACTTTTCATTTGAAGAGTATTATTAGTATTTGGTATGGTTACCCTTGGCCTTGAATACTGCCTAAATCCTTCTAGGCATGCTTTCAATCAGTTTTTGACACTTTACAGCTGGTATTTTGTTCTATTAAAGTCTTTAGCCTATAGCAAATGCTATATGGATAATCTAGCAGTAACCCTAGATTATGGATATGCAATAGGACATAGCTAAGTGGTTAGCAACCATCAAGAGACTTAGCTAAGGGTTAGCCATTACATAAGTGCTAACACTGGATATAGGCATAGCTGTTGAAAATATAACTTTTTCTACTTAAATATTTCACTTAATCTACCATAAGGCTAGAGTTGATCTCACAGTCACATGACATGGACAATGGCTCAGATTACATAATTATGCTTACTAGTGCTTACATAAGTAGTCTAAAACATTCTATATCACATAACCTATGCCTAAATCTATGATATTATTTTGTTTTATGAAATTTTTTAATATTCTATAATGTATTTCTATATATAGGTAGATATGCCAGCCCTAAGGTGGTCTGTGCACTGTAGCCAGATGTATAAATACCATGCAATCCATAGCCCAAGATTTCAGTTTAGTCTTGTAATATTTCTATTTACATTTCTAAACTCTTATATCTGTACTAGTGAAAGCCTAAGCTATGCTGTATAGTGTGGTCATTGAATTTCAATAGCTGTCAAGTTTAGACATGTATTTTATGGACATTACAAGGCCAATGCTCTTGCACCTGTAGTTAGTGGATTTATATATAGATACATGCCCATTACATTGGATTTTTCCTATATAGATATAGCCTAGTGAAGTGAATGTTTCATGGTTAACCTAGCAGTAACCCTAGGTTATGAGTATGGAATAGGAGTTAGCTAAGAGGTTAGCAACTGGTAAGAGTCTTAGCTAAGGCTTAGTGCTTAGTCAGTGCTATGTTCCAGTATGAGTTAGCAAACTCTAAGACCTAGATGATCTAGACTATGATGTCACTGCTCTAGATGCATACACATGGACTTTGCAAGGCCAATGCCTTTGCATCTGTAGTCAGCAGGCTCTCATAAAGATATGATCCCATCACATTGAACCTTCCATATATAGTTACAGTGAGCTCAAAAACCATTGCAATGTTTGCTTTATTTGCAATGCATGGCATATACCGCCAACACCCGTGGGAATTCCGCTTAGTGTTGGTGAGACCAAATATAGTACTTGCCATTGGGTATCAGACGGTGCCTGAATTATGTGATTTGGTCCAAATCTCACAGAGATATGGCCTTTACAAAACACCAATGTCAT
>JBBPKE010000384.1:0-21576 GCA_038089095.1 Tylopilus orsonianus | reverse complement strand
GGTGCAATATAGCGCCACAAGAACTCCAGTTTAGTTCTTGTTGCATTCCAAGCCACTTTACTCCTAAGTTAGTATCTATTTGTGGGCCTGAGGAGCATACGCTGTATAGTGTGGCTTGTCGGCTTCAGTATGGGCCAATCCAAGATTCCTTTTACTTTATCTTCTGCCATTTCTACTCCTTTGGGGGTTACAATTATTCCCAACATTTCCACTCTTTTTGTTGAGAAAATGCATTTCTCTGATTTTACAAAGAGATTGTTTTCTTTTAACCTTTTTAGGACTTCTTTTACGATTTCATCATGTTCCTTTTGATCTTCAGTGAACATAAAGATTAAAAGGTCATCCATATAGATGATGACACATTTGTTCATATCATAAAAGATGTCATTCATCATTGTTTGGAACATTGCTGGGAAATTTGACTGTCCAAAAAACATTACTAGGGGTTCAAAACTTCCTTTATGCATTGTGAATGCTGCTTTCCATTCATCTCCTTTCTTCATTCAGATGTTGTTATATCCCCATCTTAAATCCATTTTCATGAAAAGTTTAGCTCCTTTTAGGTAATCAATCAGATCTGAGATCAGCAGCAATGGGTAGCTATTCTTTTCTGTCCAGTGATTGAGATATCGGTAATCTTGTACCATTTGTTTTTTTCCATCCTTTTTTGATATGAAGAACACTGGAGATGTTTGTGGTGATTTGGATGGTCAAATATATTCTTTTCTAAGTTGTTCATCTATAAATAAATCTACTTCTGCTCTTTCTTCTACTGACATTGGATAGATTTTTGCTTTTTTTGGGACAAAGCCCTCTTTTAGGTCTATACTGAAGTAAATTCTATAATTAGTCAGCTTTTCACATCATGTGACCATGTCATTTTGTTGCATAAGTGTTTGGACTTTGAATGACTTAGTTCCCTTGAGAGTACTGATTCTACCAGCAAGGCTAAGTTTCTTTGTCTATCTCCTTGTAGCTAGAGTTATTGCTTGGAGATAGTATGCCTTTAATTATTCCCAATGGGGTTAACAGTGGCCTCATGTAGTTAATTACCATGCTGTGCATGCTTCTTTTAATTACCATTGACATTTAATTACCATTGCATAGCTTTGTTTCCATTTGATCAGTGATAGTACTATCTCATGGTCATAGCAACCTAGTTTATTAAACCTTGTTATATAGCAGATATGATAGAAGCATATCTTTAGTCAATAGTCAGTAGTCAGCAGCTAGTCTGTCTGTATATATAGTGAATGGATTCAGCCCAAGAACTCTAGAATAGTTCTTGTGGCCTTTCAGCCTATACTTCTATCCTCTTAAGTAGTTCAAGTATGAGCTAGGGCAGATGCTGTACACTGTAGCCTGATGCTTCATATACAGTGATCCCAGGGTTTTTCTTTCAGCATTCTTTCTGAAGAATTCTTTGAGAATATATTGTAGAATTCATGAAGGTATTGTTTTGGGACTAGTTTCTCCACTGTCTTTTTCTTCTTTTCTTCAGCTTTTTCTAAAGCTTTGATTTTGGGAATCATTATGTCTAAGTTTTCCATCTCCTTTTGTAGGAGGCTTCTCATGAAAACCATTCTGTCCCTTAATAAATAACACATTCTGGGGCATTGGTGCATTTCTACTTCTCCTGTTTTCCAATTTATTTCAGGGTTATGCTTTTGTAACCATGTATATCCTAGAATAAAAATGTTCTTTCCTAAATTGATTACTTCAGCTGTTACCTTTTCTCTATGGCCTTCATAATTGACTATTAATTCTGCTTGATGGGTTATTTGTCCTGCAGAATTTTTTGTTCTGTTGACATTATATACTATTATTGGTTCTTTTAGTTCTTTTATTGGAATTCGATTATTTCATGCCCATGTTTGATCAATGAATAGTCCATTTGCTCCACTATCCAATAGGGCATCGACTTTTCTCATTTGAAGTTTTTGCATTTGTGATGCTATTTGTATGTTGATTAATAGCTCCCTTTTGCTTGATATGTTTCTAACCAAGATTTGATCTGGAACTTCAAATCCTGATTTCTTTTTGACCAAATTAAGCCTGCATTCCTGTGCAGCAAGCCCTTTTTGGGTCCCAGTCTCAGTGGTTTTATTCCTTATGGATATTGGACTATGGCTTTTCATCGTGCTACAATCTGTACTGCCAAATCCTTTCTCACTCCTACTAGTTTCTCCTAACTCCTCTATGTTTTCCAAGGATTGAGTACAGATCTTTTCAATGATCAACTGGGCAGCTTGAAGGCCCCTTTCAAGTTTAAAGTCTTCTTTTCCATGGTTAAACAATAGAATCTTTATGTTGCCTTGGTAGTCAGAGTCAATTACTCCTGCTCCTACATTTAGCATATTCTTTACAGCTAACCCTGATCTTGGTGCTATTCTTCTGTAATAGCCTTGTGGAATTGCAATCTAGATTTGAGTATCCATGATTGCTGTTCCTCCTGCTGGGATTTCCTTTTCTTCAGCAGTATATAAATCAAATCCTGCCACCCCTTTGCTTCCCCTAGTGGGAAGTTGTCTGTATGGTCCAACTACTTTACAAGGTATCAAAGAGGTACCTAAATTTTTTTGTACATTATTTATTTTACTTGATTCACAAGAATAAAAACTCTCGCTGTCTGTATCTACGGTATTACAATCTAACTCACTATAGGCATCACTATAGTCCCCATCACTCAAACTACTAAAGTAGTTTGAACAAATTGTATCAGAAAAATTAAATATTTTGGGTTTAGATAGACCCCCTTCTTTTCTTTTTATGGCAATCGGATGCCCATTCAATAGGCACAGTATAGCCACTTGAAGTTCCAGATTCTTCAAGTGGCTTTTCCTTTTCCCTTCCTGTTGGCCTCTTTGGGATGCATTTTTGTATTGATGGCATCATAGAGAGCTTGTAAAGCAGCCACTGGTCCAAGTCCTCAGACAATTGCAGCTGGGTCAAACTCATCTCCATCATTCCATTCCACAGCTGCTCTGTCTAGTGGCATTCCTTCTCTTTTTGAGCTAGTCACTCCTCTATATGGGCCATTCTGTGAAGAAGAGCTCTCCCCATTATTGCTAGCCACTGCTTGTATGCTTTTCTTTGGGCCAGGGCCCTTATATTTGGAACAGGAGAAGCAATGTCCTCCCATTCTGAAATGGCATTCTTGGTATTGTGAAGAGGGCTTTTTGCAGTCTTTAATTCTGTGTCCTTTTCCTCCACAGTTAAAGCAGCCTATCAGCTTTGCTAACCTTGCTGTATCAATTTCAAGAGTGTCTACATCCATTGTGAATGGGTCTCTTGCTTTTCCTTTGTGAGTGTTATTATAGAATGCACCCCCATCTTTTCCTTTCTGAGCCATTGCCAAGGAGTCAAATGCTGCTCCTATTGCAAGAATGTTTTCCCTTAGGGTGGGAAAATCATCTGACCACTGGTCTGTTAGGAACAGCTGCGTTTGTATGTCTTTGTTAATGCCTCTTTCAAGATATTGTATTGCAAACGATTCCAGTATTAAGGCTGAATCATATAGCCCTTTGAATCTTGTGATATATTAGTGAATAAATTCACCTTTCCTTTGTACACAAGCTTCCATTCTCCTTAAGGCAATATCCTTTCTGTTTCCTGCTAGAAACCATTCCCTTAATTCTTTATCCATTCTGGCCACATTGGGCCAATGTTCCACATCAGGGATCTTTTTGTACTTTTCTATTTGGATACATGCTGAAGCCAACACCTTGCTATACAGCTTAGGCTTAGGCTCACACTAGTACTGACTTAAGAGATCAGAGTATGAGATGGAATGCGACAAGACTGAACTGAGTCTTGTGCCATGGATTGCATGGGTTTATATACTACTGACTACTGTGCACAGACCACCTTAGGGCTGGCATGTTATCTATATAAAGAATACAAGGATGTACATATATGGTCATATTGCATATATCATAGAATGTTCTAGAAAGAATGATGTCATAGATCTAGGCTTGCACAGCAAACTATTAGTAATTGGTCTAGGTCCTTATGTAAGCATAATTGTGTAATCCGAGCCATGTCCATTGTCATGTGACCGTGAGGTCAACCCTAACCATTCATATGGTTAAGTCAAAAGTTAGGTTAGAAAAAATGTGTTTTCAACACTACCCCCCTTCTAGAATCAGATTCCGGATGATTGGTGAATATATGGGAACTTTCCAAAGAGGCAATTGCTGCTCTCTAACAGATTATTCATACTCTTTTGACCATATTCCATTAGGATCTATCTCCAATCTGCCCACTATAGGTGGCGGTGCCTCTGTGTCATTTTCCAATTTTCTTCAAGGCATATTTAGAAAGTCCATGTGAGTGATCCGCATCTGTCTAGGAGCATTTGGGTTTTCTTTATAAAAGTCGCGGATAGTGTCCCTGGCATGTGATAAGTTACTTTCAGGTTTCCAAGTGCGATCTTCCTTGAGATAACCTCTCTAGTGAACTAGATATTGAAGTCCCCCTCTTCGGAGACAAGAAGCCATGATCCTTTCGACTTCCCATTCTTCAAAACCTTCTTCGTCCACAGTCATTGGAGTGGGTTCCACGACTGGTTGATCTGGGAGCCTTTCCCGATAGGGCTTAATGCGACTTATGTTCACAACCGGGTGAATGTGCATGTTAGATGGTAATTGGAGGCACATAGCGTTATCTCCGATTAGGTCTATGATTTCGTACAGCCCAATAAATCATTCCATTAATTTCGGCATAAGCCGTGTTGAGTGGTGAAGGTTGAGATGGGCCGTGGAGAGCCATACTTTGTCTCCGATCACGTAACTTGTCGGCGATCTCCAGCTATGACCCCATGTGATCATACGGTCCTGTGCCTTTTCGAGATTCCTTTCTACATCTCTAAAGGTACCAGAAAAGTCCTTTATAAACTCCATTCCCACTGGGGTTCTGCCTTCTTTGGGTTCAATCCCCATTCTTGGATGATATGAACATGTGACTTCAAACAGAGCATGTCTGGTTGCAGTATGGATTTTTGAGTTATAATTGAACTGGGCAAGAGATAGCCATTCTGCCCATTTATCTTGTTTTTCTGCGGTGAATAATCACAAGTATTGCTGCAAATCCTGGTTCACTCTTTCAGTTTGTCCATCGGTTTGTGGGTGAAATGCCGTTGACAACTTGGGCATGATTTTTAGCATTTTACATAAATCTTTCATCACCTGTGATGCAAACTGGGGTCCCCGATCTGATACTATTGAGTTGGGTAGTCCATGAATTTTCCAAATGTTATCTCAATAAAGTTTTGCTGTTCCCAAAGCAGTTATTGTCTTCTGTGTGGGAATGAAGCATACTTCCTTCAAGAATCTATCCACAACTACCAGAATTGTGTCATATCTGTTACTTTTTGATAAGTCCATTATGAAATTGGCTGAGATCTCCTGCCAAGGTCCCTTTGGTGCATCTAAGGGTTTCAGGGGTCCTCCAGGGAGCTGATTAGTTGGCTTCATCCTAGCACATCTATTACATCTCGATATGTAATCTCAGATTTGAGATCTCATGCTATCCCATTTGTAATATCGAGAAGCCAGTTCCCATGTCTTTTGTTCTCCTTCATGTCCCACAAACACTGAATCATGAAAGAGTTCAATAATCTTTTGCTGTAAATCTTCTTCGTCTGGGACATAGATTTTATCGTCCATTTTTAAAAGTTCTTCCGGAGAACCTTGTGCCCTTTTAACTCTTTCGAAGATTTCTTCCTTGGCCATTCCCACCTTGATCTTCTTGGTGTTTTTTATCTTTTTTTCAGGAATCATGGTTACTCCTTTATTGTCATTTTCGATGCTGATTGCATGATCTTCTCTTCTTGAGAGTGCATTGGCTTTTCCCATTGACGTTCCTGGTTTTTTGACTAAAAGGTAATCAAACCTTGATAAGAACTGTGCCCAGCATGCTTGTCTTCTGTTTAGGTCTTGGTTTTTCATAAAGTACTGGAGATTTGCATGATCTGACCAAATTTCAAATTGGTGCCGAGATCCTTTCAGATGATGTCTCCATTGTTCTAAGATGTTAATTATAGCCAACATTTCTTTATTGGCAATAGGGTAATTCCACTGTTCCGGAGTCATAGATGCTGATGAGAAAGCTACAGGGTGCCACTTTCCATTTTCCTCTTGGGAGAGCACTGCTCCAGTAGCAAAGTCAGATGCATCACATTCTAACCTATATGGAGTATTCTCATCAGGATAACTTAGAACTGGTGCGGTTGTAAAAGTCCTTTTTAGCTTATCGAAAGCTGTTTGTTCTATTTCTGTCCATTTGAAAGGATTATCCTTTTTCGTTAAGTCATTTAAGGGTCGAGTGATTATGGCAAAGTCCTTGACAAATCTTCTGTAGAAGTTTGCTAATCCTAAAAATCCTCTTACTCCTTTAACATTCTTCGGCTCAGGCCAATCTAAAATTCCTTTTACTTTGTCTTCTGCCATATATATTCCTTCTGGCATTACAATCATTCCCAGCATTTCTACCTTTTTGACTGAGAAGACACATTTTTCTGGCTTGACGAAAAGATCATGATCCTTTAGTCTTTTCAACACTTCCATTACCATGGCATCATGTTCTGCCTGGTTATCAGTAAAGGTGAAGATGAGAAGATCATCCATGTAAACGATAACACATTTATTCATGTCGTAAAAGATATCATTCATCATGTTTTGAAATGTTGCTGGCGAATTACTTTGGCCAAAGAACATGACTAAAGGTTCAAACGAGCCCCTATGTGTAGTAAAGGCGGCCTTCCATTTGTCTCCTTTTCTCATTCGGATATTATTATACCCCCATCTTAAGTCCATTTTCATAAAGAGCTTAGCTCCCTTTAATCGATCGATCAGATCTGAGATCAATGGTAATGGGTAGCTATTTTTGATGGTCCATTCATTTAAGTATTGGTAGTCTTGGACCATATGCTTCTTTCCATCTTTCTTTGGTACAAAGAAGACTGGTGATGTCATTGGAGACTTTGATGGGCGGATATACCCTTTTCATAACTGTTCATCGATAAAACTGTCCACTTTGTCCCACTCTTCAGGAGTCATTGAATACAGTTTGGCTTTTCTAGGTTTAAAACCCTCCTTTAGATCAATTCCATGGTCCCATGGTTTATGAATGGGCATTTGTTCTGATGATGTTTTGGAAAAGACATCATAAAACTCATGGAGATATTGGGGAGGTACTAAATCGTCGACTGTTTTCTCCCTATTGACCTTTGGTTCTAATGCCTTTAGTTTTGGATAAATATGTTCCACATTATTTATTTCCTTATCCAGTAAGGTTCATAAGAAAACTGTCCATTCCTTTAAGAGGTAACAGGTTCATGGGCATCGGTGTAGTTTGACTTCTCCTTTTTGCCAATCTATTTCTGGGTTGTGTTTTTCCAGCCATGTGTATCCCAGGATAAAATCGTTTTTTCCAAGGTCTGTTACCTCCATGATGATTCATTCCCAATGTCCTTCATAGTCCATTATTAACTCTGCTGTATGTGTAATGTCTCCAGCTGAGTTCTTTGTTCCATCAACATTGAAAACGGGTAATGGTTTATCCAATTTGGTAAGTTGGATTCTGTTACTAGCAGCCCAGGTTCTATCCAAGAATAGGCCGTTTGCTCTGCCATCAAGAAGGGCTTCAACTTCTTTCATATTTCCCTTATTTGTCAAATTAGAGACTTTGACTTTAAGGTTTATCTCCTTTTTAACTTTTATGGAGTGTACTAAGATGCGATCTGGAATTTTGTCATCTGTTCCATTCTTTTTTTGTATTTTCATTATGACTGAATTAAGCCTGCATTTCCATGCAGCAAGCCCTTGGTGGGTCCTGATCTTGGTAGAAATATCTGTACTTCTGAAAGCTCCTTCACCTCTTTTGGTATTATCTAAAGAGGCCACTTCCATAAGCATATGAGTCCCAATCTGTTCCAAGATTAATTGGGCTACTTTATCTCCCAACTTAACCTGGAATGGCTCTGGTCCATGATTGAATAGTAGTACAAAAATATTTCCTTGGTAATCGGAATCTATTACTCCAGCTCCTGTTGTGATCATCTTCTTGGAAGCTAATTCCAATCAGGGTGCAATTCTTCCATAGAAGCCGTATGGAATAGCTATTTGGACTTTCGTGTTCACAAGTGCTTTTCCTCCTATGGGTACGACTGCTTCTTCTGCAATGTACAGATTGTAACCAGTGGCTCCTTCAGAACCTTTAGCTGGGATTTTTCCATTTTCTAATACTTTAACTGGTACTGGTAACAGCGTAGTATTACAAAAATAAATGTCCATATCTTCTTTGGTCGTACAGGGATCTTCATTCAAAGTCACAAAACGATTTGAGGAAACTGTGTCCGAGAAATGACACTTCTTGGCCTTCTGATCTTCCAGATTGATCAGTTGGCTCTTCCTTTTCCCTTCCCGATAACGATGGCCTTGTCCCAGATGTTTTGGGCATCAAGGAGGGCGGCAATGGCTGCATCCAAGTCTTTGCCTTTTGTAAGTCTTCCGATGTCACAGGCTCCGGAAGTAGACCCTTCTTCTTCATCTGCCCAGCTAGTCGCTGGTGCAGCTTCCTCTGCATCACCGCTATCCACTGCTCATACAGTGATCTTCTTTGTTCCTCTTCTCTTGCACGAAAACCTATGCCCTCCGCCAAGGAACTTACACTCAGAGCATTGGATCTTGGGTGTCTTGCAATCTTTGACCAGATGATCACCTTTGCAATTAAAGCAAGATTGTTTTCTTACTGCATCCACATCCATTGCATTTGGGTCCTGTTGACGCGCTGAGGACCTTCCTTTTTGGGCGTTATTGTAGAATGCGCCCCCCTCTCCTTTTTCAGCCATTTTAAAGGCATCCAAAGCTTGTCCAATCTCCAGAATGTTTGTCTTGAGTTGGAGGAAGTTGTGAAACCTTTTGCCCCTCATGAATAGTTCTTTTCTGATGTCAGCGTGGACACCAGCTTCAAGCCAATCACATGCTTGCTCTTGGCTAACCAAATCTTCTTCATACAACCCGATGAATCTTGTTAGGTATGTATGAGTCCATTTGTTTCAGCCCTGGACACAGGCCTTCATTTTTTTAACAATGATGTCTCATCAGTTTCCTGCTAGAAATCTGAGCCAGAGCTCATTTTCTAGATCTTCGAGACTTGGCCATTGTTTTAGGCCATGCTCATCTTCCTTATCGTATTGTTCCATTTTTATTTTTGCCCAAGTAAGGGCCGATGATGTTTCTGGTTTATGGATATCTCCTATCCTAGACAATATTCCAAAACCTTTTTCTTCAAGGGAAAAGAAAGCTTCAGGGTTTCTAGTTACATAATATTTTATTCTGGTCCACCAATTCTCAAATTTTTGAGGGGTTCTGTCATAATTCCCTGGGTCAGGGATTAAATCAATCTTCTTAGTAAATTGGGGCATAGCAGCGACCGGAGCAGGTCCTGTGGGTACTGGCCCTTGTTGCATAGCAGCCAGTTCCCTCCTGGCCCTTCTCGCATCTTCTTTTGCCATCTGGGTTTCCCCTTCAGCGATGCGTACTCATTCTTGGAGCTGCTGGAGCTCCTTGTTGGTGTCATTTAATGTCACGATGAGTGCGTTGATTTGCCCGTCGAGCTCGGTTAGTGAGGGCGGCATTGTTATAGAGAACCGGTCCTAAATCTGGTTCTATACTTTCTTCTTTTATCAGGACTTTGTCTTCATCCTCGATATCATAATTGGCAGCTAAGACTTCATCTTCAAACTGCTCTGGGTACCTTAGTACCAAATCTTGGAATTCTAGCTCGTCATAGTATGGATTTAGAGATAGATCCGCTAGAGGTGCTTCGGGATGAAAATCCACTTCGTTTATGTCATTTGGGTCAAATGGCAATTGCCGAAATGGACCCAGGTGGTTGATAGGCTTGGGAGCCTTGTACTTGTAGGCAGGGAACACGACCATCCATAGTATCATAAGGTGCAAAATGCAAATGTAGACTAAGTCTGGAGAACTTCGTTCCCTCCAGATGACTTCAAGTGAAGCCAACAGTCCTCACTATACAGCGAAGAACCTAGGCCCACACTAAGAGCTAACTGTAAGAGCTGAGAATTGAGGCTGGAATGCCACAAAGACTAAACTGGAGTCTTTGGGCATTGCATTGACAGCTATATATACTGTACAGACCAGTGCACGGACCAGCTTAGGGCTGGTGTGTGAATCTACACAATAACTATATAAGGGTATAGTAATAGAACATTCCAGAAGGTTCTACGATGGTAATTAAATACATGAGTTTGTCTAGACCAGCCTAGACCATGATGTCATTATGATGTCATAGCACAGCCACGACACAGCCTTTGATTTGTAAGAGGCACAGCCTCAGGTCATGTGATGAGTCACGTGATTAGCACAGCCTTAGGTCACATGACATATAAAAGTAACACCGTTCTAAAGGTAAAAATGCGGTGTTTTCAACATCAAGCCAATAGCCTGCTTGACAGTCCTACTAGATGCAAAAATACAAGACACAAGCTTGCGATCCGAAGATCAAAGAAAGGGAATTATAGTAGTGGGACCAGCTTTAACTGATTATCAATGTGCGAGTTGATCCCAGGAAAGCTTAAAGTGCATCTCCTCTTTGATCCCCTATCTGGGATGTTTTACTTAAAAAGGAAAAGTGTATGAAGGCATAGGTAATCCTCTTAAGCCTGAGGTCCGGCTGTTATCCCCTTAACACTGGGGTCCACATATAACAACGACCGAAGTCAAAGGCGAGGGTGAGAATAAGTGTGAGGGTAAGCGAGTAGAGTTCAGTCTAATGAAGCCAACACCTTGCTATACAGCTTAGGCTTAGGCTCACACTAGTACTGACTTAAGAGATCAGAGTATGAGGTGGAATGCGACAAGACTGAACTGAGTCTTGTGCCATGGATTGCATGGGTTTATATACTACTGACTACCATGCACAGACCACCTTAGGGCTGGCACGTTATCTATATAAAGAATACAAGGATGTATATATATGGTCATATTGCATATGTCATAGAATGTTCTAGAAAGAATGATGTCATAGATCTAGGCTTGCACAGCAAACTATTAGTAATCGGTCTAGGTCCTTATGTAAGCATAATTGTGTAATCCAAGCCATGTCCGTTGTCATGTGACCATGAGGTCAACCCTAACCATTTGTATGGTTAAGTCAAAAGTTAGGTTAGAAAAGACGTGTTTTCAACACATGCCCAGGTTAAGGCTCTGCTATCTTGTTTTTCTGGGTCCCCTACTCTTGCGAGAATTGTGAGTACTCTTTCTTTATCATCTATGTAAATATCTTTATTCATTTCCTGAAATAGTTTCATTTTTGTCCACCAATTTTCAAATTTGACAGACATTCCATCAAAGAATCCTGGATCTGATATAGGATCCACTCTTTTGGTAACTTGCACCACTGAAGGTACAACCTGATTTTGTTGTTCTTGAAGGATTGCTAAATCACTGTGTAACTCCATGAGCTGTCTGTGAAGTTCTTCCATTTCCAGATTGGATATTGGCTCTGGGTCCATACTTGATTGCTTTGAGAGGTCAGAGGGTATAGGTGTTCTCAGGGGCCTCTCTAATCCGCTTAGCAGGGTGCTTGAGCAGGACATCATTGTAAAGTCCTTTTGAATGCAGCCAGATGAGAAGGTGGTCATCTGGGGTCCTTAGTTGTATTCTTTCTTGTGAATGGTCCTCCGGAACTTCTTGAGGTGGTGGCAGAAAGGGATCTGACCACTTTGATCCTCCTTTGTCTGAAGAGGGTTGGAATTTCTGATAAGGGGTTTTTTGAGGAATAAGGTCCTCAAATTCTAATGACTTTTCAGGAGTAAATTGTTCCTTCTTTATTTCCCTTTCAGGGGTTTCTTCTTTTGCTTTTAGATACTTGGGGAAGGTAAGAACTGAGTCTTGAGGGTAAGCCTCTATTACAGTAAAATTTTTGTACATGAGGTACACTAAGTACTTAGGTCAGACTAAATGATCGCCAAATTCTTGATGATAGTGCCTTTCAAGATTTTCCAGCCACTGGAGCATCCTTTATATAAAAATCAATGTGATATTCTAAACCAGGAGATCTGTGTTCCCTCCTGGCAGGCCTAGGCCAATAGTCTTTCCTAGTACCCTTTATGCAAGGTATGGTAAAAATGTTTAAAGTGGAGTTACAAGCTTCTGACCCTAGGATCCTTTGAATAATGAACTAAAGTAGTGCAGGTGTTACGATTTACACTTCCGTTGTACACTTATTTCCTTTTTTGGCAATGACTCCCACACAGTTCCACTTGCTTGTCATCGCCATTCCTCCTCTGTTCATGGTCCATTCCGTCCCATATTTCACCTGTTCACTCATATGGCACCATCCTTGCGTATTCTCGCGCCATATGACGCCTTACGAGTCATACTGACTCATATTTCATATTCTATGACATATGACATTTCCCACTGTCATATGGACATTCCTACTGACAGTGCCTACCTGGCAGGACCCTGCTTCAGGTATACTTACTCTTTATTTCTCTCGCACTGTCCTGGTACCCTATACCCTGACAGCTGCCCATTAGGGGTAACACCTTGTTTCACCCCTATCTATATAAACCCCTCCGTAGCATAGGAACTCCTCATGTTTAGTCTACCTCACAACTAGCACAGTTCCTGTACTAGCTGCTGAATCCTAAACCCATTCCTCGCTTGGCTTCCTCGTGCTTGGTCTTATTTCTCATCGCAATCCTTGCAAGTGCAAGCCTTGCTCCTAGGAAAATTCACCTTACCGCCTCCACGTGTAAGTCTCTATCCACGCTCCAGGGTTCACACCTTGCAGGAGCTGTCACCGAGGTTCTACACGCGTTCCTATCCGGACCACACGTAACAATCATGTTTTGAAATGTGGCCGGGCTATTACTTTGCCCAAAGAACATGACCAACGGTTCAAAACTGCCATGATGAGTGGTAAACACTGCCTTCCATTCGTCTCCTTTCTTCATTCAGATGTTATTGTACCCCCATCTCAGATCCATCTTTGTAAACATTTTTGCTCCTTTGAGCTTATCAATGAGATCTGATATTAACGGAAGGGGATAGCTATTCTTGACTGTCCAGTTGTTTAAATACCGGTAGTCCTAGACCATTCATTTCTTGCCATCCTTTTTAGGTACAAAGAAGACTGGTGAGGTCATTGGTGATTTGGATGGGCGAATATACCCTTTCCTCAACTGTTCGTCGATAAAATCGTCAACTTCTTTCCTTTCTTCGGGTGACATAGAATATAATTTGGCCTTTCTTGGCACAAAACCGGGTTTGAGATCAATCCTGTGATCCCAGGGTTTGTGAACTGGCATCCTTTCTGAAGACTTCTTTGAAAAGACATCATAGAACTCATGCAGATACTGTTTTGGGACAAGTTCTTTGACTGTGGTTTCTCTTTTCTCAGGAGGCTTATTTAAAGCCTTTATCTTTGGGTAAACATGGGATGCGTTTTCTATTTCTTGATCAATCAACAATCTCATGAATACTGTTCTATCTTTGAGAAGATAGCAGCTCCTCAGGCATCTCCGGAGTTTTACTTCTCCTGTAGACCAATTTATTTCTGGGTTATGCTTTTCTAGTCAGGTGAACCCCAGAATGAATTGATTTTTTCCCAAGTTGGTTACTTCTGCCGTAATCTTCTCTCGATGTCCTTGGTAATCCATGATCAATTCTGCAGAGTGTGTGATATCTCCTGCTGAATTTTTGGTGCCGTCAACATTGAGGACAGGTATCGCCTTATCTAAAGGTACTATCTTGATTCTGTTTTCTTTAGCCCACTTCCAATCTAGGAAGCTTCCATTAGCTTCACTATCCAGGAGTGCTTGAACCTTTTTCATATTTCCCTTTTCGGAGGTTAGAGACCTGAACCTCAAGGTTCATCTCTTTTTGATGATTTACACTGCATACTAAGATTCATTCTGGAAAATCCAAATCCATTCCATACTTTTTTTGTATTTTTGTTGTGACCAAATTAAGCCTGGATTCCTGTCCAGCACACTCGTTCTGAGGCATGGTCTTGGTAATGGAGTTGAGTCCTGTGCTACCAAAAGCTCCTTCACCTTGCTTGGTCTCTTCAAGCAAAGCCACTTCTGATAATGGTGCAGTGTTGATCTGCTCGATAACTAATTGAGCAATCCTATCTCCTATTGCTACCGTAAACTCTTCTTTTCCATGATTAAATATACAGACAAATATTTCTCCTCTATAGTCCAAGTCGATAACTCCTGCTCCTATTCCGATCATCTTTTTTGAGGCTAGACCGCTTCTTGGTGCAACCCTTCCATAGAATCCTTCTGGAATCTGAACTTGTATATGGGTATTTACAAGCCCTTGTTGTCCCACAGGAATCTTGGTTTTTTCGGCTGCGTACAGGTCATGTCCTGCTGCGGTTTCCAATCCTCGGGTCGGAATTCTAGCTAACTCGGAGGTTTTACATATTTTTATGAATTTTAGTGTTTTGCTAAGGGAATAAATGTCTGATACTAAGTCGGTAGTACATTCTATCTCACAGTGGTCATCGCCATTATCCCTATCAAGCACTTTAAACCTATTCTGAAAATTAAAAAATGACTCCTGTCCATGAGCCTTCTGAGGTTCCAGATTCCTCAGTTGGCGTGCCCTTTTCCCTTCTGATCTAATGCCATCATGTCTTTTATTGCAGCAATGGCTGCTTCTGGGTCGAGATCTTTAATGAGCTTGGTGATGTCCAGTCTCTGTTGGTTGTCCCAAGAGACTGCTGCTCGATCCGGTGCTGGAGCTTCCTTGCCAGAACCAGTATCCACTGCTCGTACCCTCTTCCCTCTGGCTCTTCCATTGGTTCACTTGGAACATTCTCGCCAATGTCCACCATTGAAGAAATGGCACTCCGCACATTCCTTGTTTTTCAGCTTCTTGCAATCCCTAGCGAAATGGTTGCCTCCACAATTGTAACACCCCTTTTTGGTGGCGTTGACATCCATGACATTAGGATCTCTAGATCTCGGGGCTCTAGATGACCCTGCTCTGGCATTTCCAAATTGGGTATTATTCTTCCTGTATGCACCCCCCACAGTTGTAAGAAAGAAAGCGTCTTGGGCTTCTCCTATTCCCTCAATGTGCTTGAGGGTTGTCCTTATGGAGAGCGTTCTTTTCTCTTGATAAAAGAGCTGCCTTCTTATTTCTTCTTTCACGTTTTCCTCCAGCACGCAAACAGCTGTTGTTTTTTCTATGAATTTGGGGTTGTAGATCCCACAGAACCGAGTAAGGAAGTTGTGAGTGAACTCTCTTGGTCCTTGTTTACATGCCTTGAGTTGATTCAAGATGTAATCTCTTTGATTCCCAGTTAAGAACTGAGTTCGTAATTCCTTCTCTATTTTTTCTATTCCTGGCCAACAAAAGTCATCAACCAGCTTGTCGTCATTCTTGTACTGCTTTATTTTTATTCTCACCCAAGTCGCAGCCACAATTCCTTGGGGAGTCTCCAAATTTCCTATCCTAGATAGTACTGCCACCGTTAATCTTTCCTTCGTAAAGTATACATCGTTGTTATATGATAAGAACATTTGCATACTTGTCCACCAGTTCTCGAAGTTACTCGCTTTCCCGTCATATCTTCCAGGATCTGGGTACGGATCAACCTTTTTAACAAAGGTTTGAGTAGATCCTTTCCCTTCTTGTGCAGCTCTTTCCAGCTCGCATTTTTCCTTTTCGAGGGTAGTTACCCTCTTGAATAGATTGTCGACTGCCCTTCTGAGGTCGTTAATACTAGCGGCTCCTGATGCTTCTCCCGACATTCTTAAGCTTTGGGAGGAGAATGTAGGGGATAAGATGGGGGTTTTGGTTTGGCGGGATGTGAGATCTGATGACAGCTTGTCTGATCTCTTCTTCTTCTATTTTAACAAAGACTTCTTCTTTGTCTTCAAAGTCTGGTACATCTAAGACCTCATCTGCAAAGTCTTCAGAGTAGTATAGCACGAGATTGTCGAACTCTAGTGCTTCTCTCTGGCCTTGGATTGACTCTACTGGCAGGGGGATTGGGTAGTGGTTGAATTCCTCGTTTGTGTCATTTGGGTTGACCTGATCTAGCTCAAATCTTTCCCAGAACTCAAGTGTTTGGGAGAGCTGATCTCTTAGTGCCTGCTTATAGGCCTCTTTTGATGGGAATCCTTGGGGTGGAACCATCCGTAACTATGTAAGGTTGCAAAGGTGCAAAGGTATACTAGGCTTGAAGAACTGTGTTCCCTCCAAGTGAACTCTGGCCAATAGCCTACCAGATGTTCCTACTAAGGTGAAAAGTGGAGTCACGAGCTCCTGAACCGAAGTTCGATGAAAGTGAACTATAGTAAGTGGAGGTGGACACTAATCTGTTTGAGCCACTCGAGGCTACCTTTAACAGCACCCTAATGTATGCTGTTCTCTCTTGCCCCTATCTGGGCTGCTTTACAGACAAAAAGAAGACACAGGCAATAGTGCCCAGGCAAAGGTATGTATAGTAGGTCCCGTTAAGCCTTGGGTCTGGCTGTAGCTACCGTTTAACAATCGGCAATCAATTGCAAAGGTAGCAGAGTGGGGGTTAAGCGAGAAGACTAGTTCTAATGAAGCTCTTAGCCTTCACTGTACAGTGTCTAGCTTCAAGCCCACAGATACTAGCTTAAGAGATGAGTGATGAGACTGGAATGCCACAAGAACTAGTCTGGAGTTCTTGGGTTCATCGCATTGCACTATATATATAAACAGACTAGCTGCTGACTACTCTACTATGACTAAAGATACAATCTGAGCATATCTACTGACTAAGTCAATGCACAGCATCAGTAGGCTGCTAGATAACAAGGTTTAATTCTCGCTATCTAGGTTTGCCATAAGGCACTGGCTTCTATCTAATGGAAGCGAAGAACTATCAACGTGTCAATGGTGATTAAGTACAGCCATGCACAGCACGGTAATTAACTACATGAGGTATCTTTCCCCATTAGGTATAATTAAAGGTGTCTTATCTCTGAGCGATGACTTGAGCTTCTAAGAGATGACAAAAATATGCTTAGCTCATGCTAGTAGGTCCAGTACTCTCATGAGGAACTAAGTCGTTTAAAGTCCGAAACTATACAGAGCTTAGGCAAGAAAGTGACATGGTCATGTGATGCGAAAGCTGACTAAGCACTGAAATCATTACAGTTCCTGTAGAGCACAAGGCTCTAGTCTAGGCATATGCAAACACCAGGCATCCCATTGCCACCATTGTGGACTTATGTCAGGACCATCACCAGTGGGTACTAGGATTGTACATTCCAATATGCTAGATCTGGGGATCTAGCAGGGTAATTGGCAGGGTTCTTATACTACTGGCTACTGTGCACGGACCAGCTACCAACTACTATACTAGGCAGGAATCCTCATAGGCTGGGTCCTATCTGTATGTATCTTTATGTAAGAGCATCCACGTAAGCTCTGCGGCTACTCCACAATGTTGGCCATTGCCGTGTGTGCACCTGTGCGCTACACCATGCCCTCCTTATGAGCAAACTCTGGGCACTCTATGAATCTTAGAATCAGTGAGTGTGGTGTGACCATACCTGGAGGCCATTGCCAAATATCTATAGCTTCAACTACTCCTGGTTCATTACTTGCCATTGAGGCCAAGCCTTCGTCATCGCCCTTATAGTCTGGGCAGGCATGCTTATATGCTGTTTTTCTTGAATACGTCAGAGGTAAGCTCATTCCAGTGATCGGCAGCATAGGCCTCATCTATGGCTCTTTAACTTGGCGCTTATCATTAGTTGTTATTGAATGTTTATGAATGAGGGGCTTATTGTATGCCCTCCTTTTGTAGCACATAGGTGCACCATGGCAATGGCCGACGCCGTGGAGTAGCTGCGCTGATGATAATGGACATATTACATAAAGATATGCGTAGATAGGACCCAGTGTACCAGGGTACCTGCCTAGTTAGGGTAGCATAGCATGGTCTGTGCACATGTGCCGGCCATATAAGTAGCTCTGCAATAGCTCTTCAAGACCCCAGTCTTGGATATTGGGATGTACACTAAGTCCTAGTAGTCCACAGGCTAATGGCCCTGGCTAAGTCCACTATGGTGGCATAAGGGTGGCTGGTGATGCATACGCCCAGCCTGGTGGCTTGTCTGCTACACCTTTAGATGGCTACTTCCACATATCTTCTTGGCTCTGTGGATCATCTCAGCTAGGTGCCACCATAGTGACTCAGGAACAGATCCCTAATGCCATCTTGACCTCGGCTCATCTATGAAGCTCTTAGCCTTCACCATACGGTGTCTAGCTTCAAGCCCACTGATACTAGCTTAAGAGATTAGAATGATAAGGCTGAAATGCCACAAGAACTAGTCTGGAGTTCTTGGGCTCATCACATTCCACTATATATACAACAGAGCTAGCTGCTGACTACTCTACTATGACTAAAGATACGCTTCTATCGTATCTACTGACTAAGTGGATGCACAGCATCAATAAGCTGCTAGGTAACAAGGTTTAATACTTGCTATCTAGGTTTGCCATGAGACACTGGCTTCTATCAAAATGGAAGCAGAGAACTATCAACGTGTCAATGGTGATTAAGTACAGCCATGCACAGCATGGTAATTAACTACATGAGGTATCTATCCCCATTGGGTATAATTAAAGGTGTCTTATCTCCGAGCGATGACTCGAGCTTCTAAGAGATGACAAAATATGCTTAGCTTATACTGGTAGGTCCAGTACTCTTGTGAGAAACTAAGTCATTAAAAGTCTGAAACTATATAGGCTTAGGCAAGAAAGTGACATGGTCACATGATGCGAAAGCTGACTAAGCACTAAAATCGTTACACTACCCCCCATCTAGGGGTCGAATTCCAGGTGACCAACTACTGAATCCTGTTCAGTAAAGTTCTTGATTGGGCAAAAGCCCAGTGTGCTGCGGAATTCATCCAAAGCCATCCTTATCTTCCTAGGGGCATTCAGATTCTTTTGGTAAAACTTGGAAATTGTGTCCTGCGTGTGACTGAGATTTGCCGCTGGCTCCCAAGTGCGTTCTTCATCTGTATACCCTTTCCAATGGACCAGGTACTGGAGACTTCTTCCTCTGAGGCGGGAATTGACTATGTATTCAACTTCCCATTCTTCCTGACCTTCGTCATCCACTTCAACTGGATTGGGTGCCTGCACTGGTTGTCCTTCAAGGTGTTCCTTGTATGGTTTAATGTGGCTTACATTCACAACCAGGTGAATGCACATGCTCTGGGGGAGTCGGAGTCGCACTGCGTTGTCTCCAATAAGTTCAATGATCTCGTAAGGACCAATGAACCATTCTGTTAATTTACTAGATAAGCACTCTGAGCGCCCAAGATTGAGATGGGCCATGGAGAGCCAAACTTTGTCTCCAATCGCGAACTTTGTTGGCAATCTCCGGCTATGACCCCACATGATCATTTTGTCATATGCCTTTGTCAGGTGGTCCTGAACACTAGCAAAGGTACCGGAAAAGTCCTTGGCAAATTCCTTGGCTGCTGGCGCCTTTGCCATTCCTGGTTCTATCCCCATCCAGGGGTGATATGAATGTGTGACATCAAACGGCGCATGTCCTGTGGCCGAGTGAATCCTCGAGTTGTAGTTGAATTGGGCAAGGCTCAACCATTTGCTCCAATCCTTCTGCTTCTCTGCTGTGAATAACCGGAGATACTGCTGGAGATCTCAGTTAAACCTTTCTGTCTGCCTGTCTGTTTGTGGGTGATAGGCCATACTAAGCTTCGGCATTATCTGTAGCATCTTGCATAGATCTTGTATAACCTGCGAAGCGAACTGGGGTCCTCAATCTGATATAATGGACCGTGGAAGACCATGATGCTTCCATATGTGATCTCGGTAAAGCTTGGCTGTTCCGAGAGCCATAATTGTCTTGTTCGTAGGAACGAAGACAACTTCTTTCGAAAATCGATCTACGATTACAAGAATGCTGTCAAAGCTATTACTAAGCGGCAGATCTGTTATAAAATCTGTGCTGATCTCTTCCCATGGTGCGTGAGGAATGCCCAGGGGGTGAATCAAGCCACTAGGGGGCTTATTCGAGGGTTTCATCCGAGCGCACCTGTCGCATCGGGAACAATAGTCTATTATGTGACCTTTCATTCCAGGCCACCTGTAGTACCTTGAGGCTAGCTCGTAGGTCTTATCAACACCTCCATGCCCTGCAAGGGTGGAGTCATGATATAAACTGATAACTTGTTGTCATAATGGTCCTTCTGGTACAAGGATTTTCCCATCCAACAACTCAATCTCGACGGGTGAGCCCTGCACTTCTTTAATCTTGCTGAGAAGGTCTTCTTCCTCAGTTCGAACCCAAACTGGAACTGATCTACGGATCTTAGACTCTGGTATCATTATGATACCCTTATTGTCTTCTTCTATTCCGATAGCATGATCTTCTCTTCTAGAGAGTGCATCTGCTTTTCCCATAGAAACTCCTGGTTTCTTTACAAGTAGGAAATCAAATTAGGGAAGGTATTGCGCCCAGCGCACTTGTCTTCTATTAAGGTTCTGGCCGTTCATAAAATACTGGAGATTTGCATGATCTGACCAGATCTCGAACTGGTGTTTTGCGCCTTCTAAATGATGGCACCATTGTTCTAAGCTATTAATGATGGCCAGCATCTCTTTATCCACAACTGAATAATTACATTGTTCTGGGGTCATCGAGCTTGACGCGAAAGCTACTGGGTGCCATTTGTTGTTTATCTGCTGACTAAGGACCACTCCTGTGGCAAAATCAGAAGCGTCACATTCCACTCGGTAAGGGGTTTCCTCATCTGAACACGTAAGTACCGGTGCTGTGATAAATGACTTCTTCAATGTATCAAACGCTTCTTGCTCCCTTTTGGTCCAGACAAATGGTTTATCTTTCTTGGTAAGGTCGTTCAATGGCCTTGCCATAATGGCGAAATTCTGTATGAATCAACAATAGAAGTTGGCCAGACCAAGGAAGCCTCTTACTCCCTTGACCATGGTGGGAACTGGCCAATCAAGCACTGCTTTCATCTTATCATCTGCCATATATATTCCTTCCGGAGTTACGATCATGCCCAGCATTTCGACTTTTGTCACAGAGAAGAAACACTTCTCTGGCTTTATGAATAGATCGTTATCTTTTAATCTCCGAAGGACTTCTTTTACAACCCTGTCGTGTTCCTCTTGGTCATCCGAGAACGTAAAGATTAAGAGATTGTCCATGTAGACTATGCAGACCTGATGCATGTCATAGAAGATATCGTTCATCATGTTTTGAAATGTGGCTGGACTGTTACTTTGTCCAAAGAACATAACCAGTGGTTCAAAACTGCCACAGTGAGTGGTAAATGCTGCCTTCCATTCGTCTCCTTTCTGTAGCGGACAAGCCGCTAGGCTGGCAGTACGCGCCAAGCCATGACCATGTGCCTCCTTAGAGGACTTATCCCAGGCCACCATCAGAGCTCTTGGTAGAGTATTAGGTGTAATTCCCAATAAGCTAGAACTGGAGTTCTAGCTGGGAGTATTGCAGGTATATATACTACAGGGACCT
>JBBPKE010000383.1:0-21601 GCA_038089095.1 Tylopilus orsonianus | reverse complement strand
GTCATCCTTTGAGCCGCAAATCCTCAAAAAATGATTTGCAACGGGACCGAAATCCACAAAGACGAACAACTTCGTGTAAAACTTGTCCCTTGGCCTTGTTCCCACGCTCAAGTAGCATTGGGCAGGAGCCACCCGATGAACACTGCCAGAGGATGAAGTTGGGACAATAGGCAGCGTGGAGAGCTTGGTTAGCTCCGACTGCGAAAAGCCTAGAATGGTATTAAGTACCGTTCAAATAAAGTGTAAAGAACACCCACTTCTAATACACTCAGATAAACTCTCAAACCATTGACGGGCCGTCGCTTCGCTGGGTGGTTCGGTTTCCAATCGCTGAAGAAGTGTGGATGTAGGTGGATGTTGTTGGACGCCTAAATCAGTGATCGCGGCCACCAGCTTGCGGCAACTATCTCGAACAACAGAAAAACCAAGGGCCTTCCACGAAGTACTCAAAAATACCTGTAATAATGTATTAGTAGAAAAAAACAACTGAAGAGGGATTAACCTCGTACATCTCCCAGCTTCGCCAGGCATGTACCAGACGTGCTCTCTGCAGGAATAAATGGAATATCTCGGAAGCTATCTTGTTTGTAGTCTGAATATTTCGACCGAAGGTTATCACATAAATACTGGAAAGCTTCGGAACCAACTCCCGACGAAGTACTGGCACAGAGTTCAATGATCGTCTTTAGAGGGGGACAGCGGCATAAGCCCAGTCGATAGAGCAGTTCGGCTAGATGACAATTATTCTTGTTGTGCCGCGGCAAAGTTAACTACTCACCTTGTTCTGATTCATTTAGCCATCTAGACTTTTGGCCCCAGTCAATGATCGGCAATTGAAGTTGACGAAAGACCTCCAAAGGCGGATAAAGATCCTGAGCCAGATAACGTCGTCTCTTCCCCATGTCTCCTTCCACCCCTTCCTGAGTGAAAGCCTTCAAAGATTTCAACTCGAAGAATTCGTCTTGGTCAAGGGTATTTTGTGCTTTTACGAGATAGTTAACTAGATCAGATATACTCCAGTCTCCCGTGACTACCATTCTGTGTGCATCGAATTAGTAACAGGCTCAATTGAATCATGCGTCGTCTTACCTCTCTAACAGAAGCTGAGGTGGAAGGTATTCCCGAACGCCGATAAATGTAAGGAGCCTGTCCATATTGCCCTTTGAACTGGTTCCTAACTCAAGAGTGAACCGAACAATCGGCACGCTAAGATTCTGGAACAAGCTATCATCTGCGGTGCTGGGAAGGAATGACTCCTCTGGAGGGCAGAGACCACGAGAAGTAGGAACACATTTCTTGCCCCTAAATATCTCCTCTGCTAACTGATACAACTGCTTCGAGGATGACTGCCAGACGTCAGAAACGATGGTCAGAACACGCTCAGCCCATTCGGTTGATTGCGTGAAGTCGTGTTTCGGATTAGATGACATGGTGTCCGGTTGCGAGATGTGCTGAAGCCAGTCCATAATGGTGAGCTCTTTCCAATTGAAGCTCATGAGATCGGCAGGAGTCAACCTCTTAGTGATATCGTACGGTATGAGGGACGGGGGTAATGGACCATCCAAAGGGATACGGGCTTTGCTAGACTCTGGACCAAAAAAAAATTGTATCGAAGATAACTTAATTTCCGTCCCATTTGCACAACCGAAAGTAATCGCCTTCAACAAGTTGGCAGCACTGGGTGCTGAACTATCCCTCGAATTTGTCCACCACTGAAGGCAAGCAACTAGCTCTTCTTGAGTAAGAACATGGTTGCAGAGATCTTGTAGAACGTCCTGGGGCGTGATGACCGATATCCTGTGTTTATGAGGTAGCGATTTAGTGATACGTGAACGTTCCTTATCGACATAGTGGGGAAGCATTGGCAAGTACTTCAGGAACTTAGCACAGACAGGGTCATATTCTTTTATCTGTGATGCAGGGCGAACCCCGACCGACGAGAGAAGTCGCAAAGGGTCTGAAGAGCACCGATGGAATGCCGTCTCCAACAACTGTGCCACCTGTTCCGAGGGTGTAGAGCTGTGGAACGCAAAGAACTTGAGGATGTGACGAAACTGCTCATGCAAAGCTTCATGCCGTTCTGACGGTGGCCGAATACTGCCGGACGGTGTTGCTCTATCCCATTCTTCTTTAATCCTGGTGAGTTCGAGGTCGTATACAGCGCGGGACAAGAATCCTCCAACATGTAACAGCTCCTTGTTCCAGACTGGAGTCATTCAAGAATAAATACCCATACTCACCTTGGGGAAAAGAGCACTCACTAGAAATATTCCTGTCACTGCAGTAACGTGAGCTGTTAGACACCACGATGGGGAGAGTGGCTCACACCAAATCGATTAATTCACGCTCAACAGTAGGAATGAAGTATGAAGCCATATGACCACCAATTCCAGTCGTTTGCCCTGTAGCGTGACCCTGAAAACGAGGCTGAGAGAAAGCGCAGCACGACAATATGTGCACGAACAATAAACAAACGTGTATGCGTAGCCCTGGGTATACGTTAGCTGAAGTGACTGTGGTGGAGATCGAGATCACCAACCCATCCAAGTCGGCACGCAACCCTTTGAATATGGAGTGGCATTCATGTGATTGGTCGCTTTGGCCATCGAGGCTCTGATCGTATTCGTCCTTCCCAGTCTACATATATGATATGAAGAACGTGAAAGAAATGAGTGGCTTATTCAAGCGCTCACATAGATCAGACTGTACGGGAGGCGCGATGGTGGCAGCTTCTTTGTGGTACGGAGTAACTCCGCTTCAAGCCTCTCGTTGAGCTCAACTTTCACCTCCGCAGTGAATACAGTAAGACCAACTGTCATTTGGTACAAGTGCATGGGATCCACCGGTTGCTGTGGGTCTACCTGGAATGTGGATTGAGTGGAAAGCGAAAGGTTCTCCTCATTGCAAGACTCGGAATCTTCCTGACACAAAGATGTGAAGGACCTCGTAGCATATACAGCATGCATGACCTCCGCCTTGATCGTTATAGCTAGTTGAATGAAGTCACTCGCGCCAGAACAATGTGCACGAGTCATACTCACGATAGCGTCGGATCCCTTCCACCTTCATAATCCTCTGAGGGCTATAGCGATCTAGCCATGCTGGAACGTTGACCTCTTCAATGGCGCCTGCCGATTGAACAGCGTCTAGTTCTTTACTGATATGTCCGATGCAATGCTCGTCAACAAACACCTTAACGTCCTTCAAATTGACCATGAACGTAATTGAAGATGCTAGGAATCGCAAGAGATCCAAGGCTGGAGGCATGTGACCTTCACGCAAGGGCATCTCGAATGTCGTCCATGGATCGGGAGCCTTTCCCGGGGAGAGACCACCAAGGCGAACGTACAGCTAAACGTTAGGATCAGAAAGTAAGTCCTTCCGGACAGCGACTTGAGTACCTGACCCCCACGATCCTTCCAGTAAAATTCCATTCTGTGCTCTACGATGACATGAGGACCCAAACTAACGCGAAAAAGATAACATCTCACCTCCAGAAGATACGATTGGACTTTCAGTCACAGAAAATATACTATAAAAACCTGCGAAAAAACCGATGCGGCACTTCGAAAGTGCGAAAAGAATTGTACGCACCAACACCAAAGGCGCCGATCTTCTCTGGGCCAGGATTACCCTCAGCTGGGGGAGGGAATATGGGCAATGTGACGACAAGGTAGAACAGTGCGCACCAATTCTTGGTAGTCGCTTCCAATCTTCCTCTGTAAATGAATTCCCATTATTTTTGAACGTCCATTGCTTAACCTTTTAGGGGGATCAACAAAGCAGAATAGACATGGAAGGAACGAAACATTAATACATTGACAGACTTCAAATCTAGAAGTTTGGGCACATCGAGACATTCTTCCTTTCGCGCTCCCCGATCCAAGTATTCTGCGGTCTCAAACCGAATTTCGACCGCATCTGACTTAGCATCGTCGGAGTTCTGAAGAAGTTCTCGAAACACTGGTGGAAACACAGTGTTGAGGCAAGAAGCAGGCATTGAAGGCAGGTTTCTTACAAGTGAACTCGCCAGAGTAACGTGCCAACACTTTGTCAATCAGCGCGCGCTGATTAACCTCGACCTGTTGTTCCTTCACAGTTTTCCACTGACAAAAGTGAAGAAAAGATTCAAAATGGGTGCAAGACTGGAGGTAACTAGTTTCGGGACAGACACACCAGTTCTTCACGACTTTGCATTCTGAGCCGCTGAGCTTCGTGTCGCCGAACGATATTGTTTGTCAAATGGGGTGGAAATAAACACCCTAGACGGTGCTTTGGATAGTTGCTTGACGGTGGGTGCCAACGCAGGAGCAGCGGCTGCTGCTCGCTTCAATCCTGCACAGGAAGTTGGCCAGTGCCAGGGGTGTGCTACTGACATGAGCCCATTTCTCATGGCAGCAGCGTATTTTATTTATGTAATCCGGGAATCTAGACAACGTGGGGTCCATCCACGCGTATCACATACTGTCATCCACTGGCACTTGAGCCATCAATTTTTGGCTGGGCTCTCACAGCGCACCACGAAACCGGCACAAAAATTAATGTTGGTATTTAGTATATATATTCTATGTAGTGATGGAACATTTTAGAACAGATCCGCCCATTTGTTTCAACACGATGTGCGAATGTTTATTTTCATGCCTTGTCGAGGTCCACCATCACTTGAGCCACTACCAAAAAGGGTATATCGTGTACGTATGTTATTATCTAAGATGCTCCGTCGGTCTCGTCGCTATCGGATTCATCGCTCTTCGCATCCGCGACAACATCATCAGTGTCTATGTCAGCGACCATTGGCTTGGGAAGGCGTGGCTTATGCCTTTCTCGTTTCGGCTTCTTCCAACGTGGTGCCCACCCCTTGGCCTTAGCCAAGTTACACTATCGTCCAGACTTCAACTCTGCCTTGTAAGTGGCCGTGTGTGCTTTGTTTCGTTCCAGCCGCTCCAAGTTAGCTGCCTACCACTCTTTTAGTGTTTCCGCTCGCTCCTATCGCAATTTCACATGCTTTCGGAGGCTTTCTGATGGGCGAAATGCATTGTAATATTCGTCCGAGTACCCTCAGTTCCGTGTACAGTCTAAATTTGGGTAATCTATATCAGATTAGATATAATGACTTGTATGATAAACAAGACCAGACCGGCATCGCTCTGGCAGGTGAAGCACACCATCCACTGCCATAGAAATACAGACTACATTATTCTCAATAGTCAAATTGTCCAATGTAGACCAAAAAATTTACATCCGAGTTTGTACAAAGTGTGGAGGTTGAATATACTCTCTTAAACAGTAGAAAACATAACATATCAAATGTTCTTGACAACACAATGAATCTTGACCTCATTTAAATACATATAACCAATGGGTACTTTGATCAGAAGTAATTATGTGGTCCTGACATGTATTTATCTTGCTTTTGGGAAAATGGCTCAAGTGCCAGTGGTGGCTCTGTTGTAAACTTGACCAGCACGTTTTAGCTTTCCTTATACGGTGATAATTACATAAGCTTAGAGCGTACACTTTGTTACTATCTCCTAGTTTATTTCCTCAGTAGCTTGACATCTACTGAGGGTAATGTTGGAATTAGCAAGCGCGCGCGCAGCCACGAGCGGAACCGGCAGTGCGTGTTTACCGGTGTGCGGGCGGTGCACGCGCCACATCCCCTAACCTCCTCGCCACATCATATGGTACTCTTTTGTTCTCTCGTCTCGCGTATGTATGTTCTTTGTCATTGCTACGTTTTCATTCATCGGGGCCCTACGAAGCCTGATATCCCCTTTTTACTACAATACATTCTGTATCGTATATAGGAGTTACCTTTTCATGGCTGTCACCTCAGTCCGTTGTTTCACACACGACTGAGTTGCTCGATAGCCGTGTCCTTCCCCTCCAAGTATATTTCTATAAGGTAAGCCCTATTTTTATAGGCATTTACTACTGTACTAATCTACCATAGTCTTTATGTGTAATACCCTTAAGATCAGTAGCTTGACACCTACTGAGGTCCTTATGGTTCCACTTAACCTCCGTACAGCATCCTTTCAACAGGCTCAAGTACCGGTGGATGATAACATAGCAGTGGTTGGTGAGGCTCGGTGTTACATGACGGCGCTAATTGTTTAAACTTGGCGTTCTTGACTCAGTCTTTCAGCCTTTCCAGTTCTCCGCCACAGGTCTATTTTCGGGTCTGCGAGAAGTGTGTACCATCATTTTCCGTCGTCGGTCGCAGGTTCACTTGACTCCGTCTTTCTGAAGGCTGGTGTATCTACCATCTACGTGTCCCACCTGATAGTGTTTATCTGCTTCGTTGGAATTCAGTGAAACACAGATGTGGTCATGCAACTTCTGTATCACACACTCTGATGCTTGTCCGCACAGACAGACTTGGCAGACTCCGGCTACATATGTGTCTACGTATTTTCCTCGGGCCCGCACCCACGACTCTCAGGAGCGATCACGATGTGATTCCAAATTCAGCCCAACGTTTCCGCCGACGCTCGCCTATCATTGCGAACCTCGTGCACTTTCGTAGGGGGGTTTTCTTAAACCGTTCGCCATTCCAAGACTTTTTTTTTTACGTTTTTCCATGGTCACTATGTGCTTTCGCCTGGCCACCAGGCCTTCTCTGAGCGATTAGATGTCACATAAAAAGGTGCCGTCGCCGGTTCCAAGAAACATTCGAGTATAGGAGGATGCGACTGTTCCCTTTCCTCGCTCTTGCTTCTCTCTGTACGCTTTCCAGGGCGGCATCGCAGGCATCACCGTCCAGCCGCTGCGTTGGCACAATCTCCTCACTCGGCGACGTGAGCAATGCAGTCCAGTGTACGACCGTGAATATCAATGCGTTCACCGTCTCTGCGGAGGAGACATTCGGCCTTGATTTGTTGGATGGCACAATCATCAACGTCTATGAGTCGATCCGTACGCTCCCATCGCCTCGCGCCGGTATCGCTCACGATCCCCTGTAAGTGGGGGAGATCCAGTTTTGGAACATCAGCTGGGCTGGCTCGCTGTTCGAGGTCAAGTGCTTCGAGGTGTGGATTATCTGTCCCTGTTCCGTGTTGTCTAATATTGGATTGTCGGTGACAGAGGGAATAACATCACTTGTGAGCTTGTTTAGAAGTCGTGCTTGATTCGATGCCCAAGGGAGGCTTTGCAGTCAACGGTAACGGACAGATATGTGACGGTGGGGGTCCTTTTTATTGGGTAATGGCACTGTGATGATCGTGCACTTTCTCGATTTCTCACCCGTTGCAGGACGGTCTCGGAACCAATGGAGGCGTCACTAAACCCCATCCCATGATGAAGTAAATGCACTTTACCACATTGTAGCGTTTATCAGTCATGTCATTCACACCACAGGATCGAAATGTCGGGGAAATTGTCGGTGTGTGCCGCCTGACGGGATGGTATCATCGACTGAACGTGCTTCAAGACGTATACATTGTCAACGCTCCTGCACAGTGCTTCTCGTTGAACAACCCTGGCCCGCTGGCCATTAGCGGTATCATTGTTGATGACAGTGCGCATTCGCCTTTCCTTGTGATCGATGTTGCACTCAGCTCTACGACATAAAGGTCAAGGGAACTATCCGAATGCCAATAGCAGTGGCCCTCCCGCTGGCAAGTGGATTTATACGCATATGGACCGTGTGCTTGAACACGACTTGTAGGGCACAACACCGACGGCTTCGATGTTAGTGCAAATGACCTCGTCATTGAAAATAGGTGAATATTTGCATTTTTCCCCCAGTTAAATCACATTCATCCCGTGGGTGCGCAGTACCGCGATCAATCAAATATTCCAATATGATTCCTGACCGCCATAAATGGCACTGATTTGTCTTGCATTCAGGATGATTGCTTAGCCATTAACAGGGGCTAGAACATTGTATTCAAAAACAATTACTGCAATGGTGGTCATGGGATATCTATCGTACGAGGTCTTTTCCGTTCACTTTGGTGTGAAGATCCTCACTGTTTGCAGGGTTCGATCACCTCCAACGTTGTCGTCGAGGGTGTGCTTGTTCAGGGGAATACGGTCGTCAACAGGTAGGTTACCATGATTCCGAGCAAGCACGTCCATGTATCTACAGTCAACGAACGATCTCTAGTCAACAGACCTTTCACATCAAAACGGACCAAGTCGCAACGAACTGCAGTGTATCTCAGGTGACCTACACTGTACGTGGATCCCCCACGTCGCTTCCAGAAGTCATATTTACGGTTTCAGGACAACGTCGCGACGAACTGTGCCGAATACGGCGTCTTGATTACTCAGAGTTATCCTGCTTCCCTCGGAATGCCTGGAAACGGCGTCATTATATCTGTGAGCCACATACTTGCAGGACGGCGCACGCGCATACGCTCACCGCGTCTCGCTTCAGGACATTAATTTCTATCCGGGAATGACAACATTAACGGTTGCCAGCGATGCTGACATGGTCGCCGTGAACTGCGGTGCAGGTTCATGTAAAGGTATGACCGACTTCTGGATTGCCCAGTTTAATCTGATGAGAAAGCTGACCGACGTTTGTGTTTCCCTGCTGGGACTTGGAATTGGTCTGGATTGAAAACGAGTAGTGGCGAGGTCGGCCCAATGAACAACATGACGGTTATTACCGGTTACTCGCAGTAGATCTCGGGGGCTGCGTTCCATCCTGCCTCTTAATCCACCCGTTTCAAATCAGATAGCTTGGCACCATCGGCGAAAAAACTGGAACAATTTTCTTCGAGTTACGAGCGGTTCATGCGGACAAGGTATTTACAGCGGTTACTGTCTTGCTTATCGTACATTTGGAATTAGCCATCAGGGCAGACCGGCGGCATCGCTTGCTGGGCTATCGGAATCAGGTTAGTTCACAGTCGAAAAACCAACATACCCGAGTCCGTCTTTTGAGTGTATGATTTATTATTCAGTGGTGTTCTCAAAGCTCGTCGCTCACGGCGTGCCGTCCCTTGACTTCCTTGACCTTCTGTCCAGCTGCCTTCTCACTCACCTCGAGCTTCGGTACTGTTTCCGCAAGCCATGCTTCCAGGATGGTGTTAAACACATCAGGAAATTCCATATGCAGCCAATGTGCGCCATCCATCGTCTGCGTGCATATATCCGCATATCAGTGAACCGGTTAACTCGGACGCGCAATAGGCATGTCTTCACGCACCCTGGTGGTCAGCTGTGGCAAGTACTCAGCCACGTTCGAAAACTTAGCCACCATCAGCCAGTCAGCGACGGGATCCTTCGATAGAGCGTATGGATCAATCCGCGCAATGGTTTTGAAGGCGCATACATCTAGCACCTGGACGTACCTCGAGAGGGAGTACCGACAGGACGGGTTGAGGAATCGTGAAATTGCCTTGGACGTGTGCGGATTGCCATGTCCTATACCCATTCTGCCACATATACCACATTAGTCTGATTGGAGGTCGAGAGAATCTGAGGGGTCTCACTTACGCCGTTAGCGTAGAACATGAGTGCTACACGTACCAGCATGAGAGCGAACACCGTCAAGCCACACAGAGGGACGTCAGTGGAGAGAACGCACTGTGATCGAAGCCTTGTTCGCTGAATCTGTCAATAAAGTAATCCTCTTCCTCCTTGGAGAAGAACGGAATGGGGGGGATCTAACAGACATATGTCCGTGGCTGAAAATTAAAAATCGAAGAACGAGAGTACTGACATCCATGCCATCCCATGCGCCCATAAAAGTCTCGCAGCTGCGCAAAAACATCTTTGGCGGCGGACTCGCGAGGCTCCTCAATGTTCCTCTCAGCGTACGACTGATATCTCTGTTCAGCTCAGAAATGGCTTCAGATGTGTTTTGTGCGAAAAAGACTTGATAAGACAACGAGGGTATAAGCGGCACGAGTGACTCGACGGGCTGGAATGCGCCCGCGGAGGAAATATACTGGTGGAAATGAGAACGAGAGTTCTGGTATAGTATACATCGAACGACTCACTGGGACGGTCACTCCGACGACACCTGAGAATACATCGGGGCGTCTCCTCGCGGCCTCGTAGCATAAAACCGAGCCCCAGTCGTGGCTACAAAGTAGTCAGCACGTTTGACGGACAGCTAGCAAAACGTACCCCAAGCAGATTGCGGACCGAACACCAGCGTGCTCGAGAACACAAATCAGATCGTTCGTGATGTCCGCCATGGTGCTTGAAGATTGGACGTCAGAAGGGTGCGAAGACCCTCCGAATCCGCGGATATCAAGGGCTACTAAACGATAGTCGTTCTGTGACAAACGCATAAAGGACGACCATCTAAGTGCAGAAAGGGTTAATACCTTGAAATGTTCTATTTGTTGTCCCCAGCTGCTCCATAGGCTGGGCCAGCCGTGAACCATCAAAATGGTCGTTTGAGCAGAAGGGTTGACATCAACGTATGCTACCGTCCATGAGGGACCGCCTCACCCGACGCATATAGGCAGTAGTGTACTCACCGATGGTGATATTTACGGACTGGTTGAGTACCCTATCCACAGCTAGGCATTTCACAATATTTAAATCATGATCGCCAGGTGTGAACGCAGTTGTAGTAACCGCACAGACACTCGTCAAAAAAGACGGAAAGAAGCAGGTGAACACTCGGGCCCAGAATGTGGGAAGTACGAGGAAAGACCTCGAGAGCGGCATGCTAATATGTGGAAGCCCGGATGGTTATGGAAAGTGCGGCCCTGAAGCGCAGCGAGGCAGAAAGCATGCCAGTGTTTATACATCCACGTCTTACTTGATTAGTCAATCAGGGAAAATTAACATCGGAGGACATGTCACGAGAAGATCGCATTGCGGAGGTCTTACTGGAGAATTACATGTAGCACGCAGTAGGACTCAGTGAATTGGTGGTATATAGTCACTAAGATATTACCTGTAGCATGCAGTAGGACTACAGGATATCAGTAAAGAGTAGTCTAAGTAGAGTAGTAACTTCAGTGAACTGGTGGTAAACAGTCACTGAGGTGTGTACGAGACGAGAAAACATTGTCAACAGTGCAAAGCAAGATTACGTGATGCGTGTAGCCACTAACCGTTTGTATTCAATATAACTCCTACAATACAGTATGGACAGGCAGCCCAAGAGCCGCAATTCCTTAGTCACTTGAAGTGTCCGTTGTTACTAACTTTTTTTAGATGCGGTGTATCTGAAAAGTAAGAGGTCCATTTGCATGTTCACTTAAGTTTTGAACTTTAACGAGATTGCGTTGACAGTGATCCGGTCGACCATTCCTATAAAACCGAGAAATACCCCTTACCTTTCGGTCGGCAACATCGTATTGTTATTACACGTGGGTACTTTCACTCCCTGCACTTGCGGAAGTGAAATGTTATTATTCAGGCATACGGGCCGAAAACGTGGCTGCCAATTTGAAGCGAATCCCTTCTGGGTTTTCTGTTCTGGTCGAATTCGAACTTGAGGGTGGCCAAAGGAAAACGAAAAATAAATCAGTGCAACTTAATGAGAACATTACTGAGTGGGATGATCTTATTCTGCTGTAAGATACTCGTAACTCACCTTTCGCTGCTGACAGTTGTTTCCGGTCCTTCGAATGTCATCAATGTTCGACTTTCAATCTGTGCATCTTACGAGATGTTGCCCATGCTTGAAAAAGGAGAAATTCTTCATGAGTTGAATAAGAGCATCGCAGAGTGGATTGACAACACTCACTGTAAGTGCCATGACTTCAGTAAATAAGTTGGTATTCAAGCTCGATGTAATCATTACATTCTTTCCGGGGGAAGAAACGGTCACGCCCCTCTGCTGCTCACTCTTGACGACGGTGGAGAGACAGAGCCTCAACTATCCGCCAGCTATTTCGTACCAAGATAGTAATGTGATAACCCCTGGAAATATCATATATCATGTCTGTTACTGACGGCACTGATTTAGCTGGACTAGGAAATGTCTTCAGACATCGCAGAAAGAACAGACCTGGGACATGATGCCCTCCTCAAATATCACAATGATTCAAAGAGAGAGAAAATCTCGATACCTCTTTGCAACATTTTCGTAACGCTAAAAATTATGTCCTTCTAAACACCAATGTCATGTCGCTGTATTACGGAACTTAGCTATGGCGACGTTCGTCCACTTTCAGGTTACCGGTGTAGACGCCGATCTTGGAGACACCATTGGATTGTACCAGGAAGCACTTCGATCGTGCGCAACCGATGATCACCCAGATTGGCCTTCGACATTGGTGCACCTAGCTGAAGTCCTCGTATAGAGTTCATACATCAGACGTACAGAAGATACGAAGTCCCAAGTCGCGGTAACTGGATGGAGCTCGATGAATTAATCTCGGTGTTGGAGAAGGGCGCCGGGTGCCACCAATCGGTTATTTCGATTTGTCACGTCGACTGTACAACCTTAGCGTTGCACTGCGAGAGCACTATGAATTGTGTAACGAGCTTGACGACCTCGCCGAGTCGATTAAGGTGAACGAAGAAGCCGCGGGGATCCTGACCGTCCAGAGATGCTTACCACCCTCGGAGCTTCCCTCTTTGAGCGCTTCGAGCGCGTCAATGATACCGCTGACCTCAAGAAGTCGATTTCCGTGTGCGAGGAAGCTGAGCGACCGACAGTCAAGGGTCACCCCATCTGCCCCGAACTACTAGCAAGCTATGGAATAGCATTGCTTTGGCGCTTTGAGCGAGCTGGCGGGCTGTCAGATTAAACCGTTCGGGGAACTTGGCCATCTTGACAAATCAATTCATGTTGTTCAGGTGCCCTACGGCTCATCCAAAATGGCCAATTAAAACCTGCTTGGCATCTTTGAGGACATGGAGACTCCATCCACATCTTCCAGGATGTTATGCTGCTGATCACCAGCGACCACCCTTCTCGCCACAGACTACTTGGCAAACTTGGCACCTCCCTTCTCATCCGCTATCATAAACATGGTGAGCCCACAGACCTAACAAAGTCGATTTCCATGGTCGAGCAAGCTCTACGGTCTATTCCGAATGATCACCCCGCCAGGCAAAAACTGCTCACTATCCTCTGTACTGCCATTCTTATAAGCTCACAACAATTTGGGGGGGTTGATGACCTCACCAAGATAATCTTCCCGATTGGCCCGGAGAGGACATCTCATTCCACACAGGATGAGTATTTTGACCAGTGCGAGTTGTCAAGTGCTCTACGTGATGTGGTGGGGTCCTTTATAAGGAAGCGTTACTGATTGCATCTCTTCGTTATGTATATGATTCTTCCTGTTCTATGCCTACCTTTCCAAAATCACAAACATTCTCGAATCCCGTAATGTACTGGTAATCGTAACTTGCAGTGCATGCTCGGAGTGCTAATGAATTTCTGGAGTACCGATGGCTTGGGGGACTTGATGTGGAATATTGAACTTTCAATGTAAGCCAGGGCTCAACATTTCTATGCTACTACAGGATCATCGTCCTCGTTGGATATCATCATGAATCATGCGGTACAGGAACAGTAGAAGCATCCGGAAATAAACATGAAGTCGATATGGATCGCGCTGAAGGAATATTATCGCCCCTGATACAACCTATCCACCATTTTCCCAAGTACTTAGGGCTTATGAGGTGTAGTAGACAGAATGATGGCCAGTACAAGTGCGAGTACGGATATTAGCACTAAGGTTACCATTACCATTGAGATATTTGGGGATGCTGGGGCTGCCGTAAGTTGGACCTGGATCGCGACTTTTGGGGCTGTCGTATCCGCCGGGTGACTGCAAGTGCCATTGGACATCAGTAGTTTCAAAAGTGCAGGAAGCTGTAATTCGCAAATATTTGCAAACCAAAATTCATGCTCGGAATTGTGTTTCTTGACGAGGTTGTGCGCGAGCTCGTGGGCAAACACAAAGAACCTGTATCCAAGATCTCGTGTCTACACTGGAAGGTAACGATACATGCAGAGGCAGAACGCACCAGGACATTTGGGCCTGTTGTTTGTCACCTGTTTCAATATCCGAATCATCTTAAATATGCAGTATCAGTACTATGATTGCTTTAGACATGAAGACAAGCTAGTACTCACGCCATTCTTCGAAGTATCGCAAGTTAAAGTATATGCTTTTGTTCCGATTGAATGCAATTGGCCCTCCGGAAGCACAATAGAACACGTGCAACGATTCCGGTAAATGACCAAATAGCCCACCGACAGGGATAAGGACATCGATGAAACGATTAAGCTTGGGACGCATACGGGCCATGAATGCTTCAAAGTCAGGAACGTCTACAGAGAGCAATTTTCATCGTTAGAATCTTACACTCACTTATGATATTGTCAATGCCATTGGAGATGCATCACCTTTAATAGTATAAAATTTCACGTCTCGTACAGTTTCTGCAGGTCATCACATGAATAGTATAAACAACGAAGGTGATTCCAAGCTCACCACATAGTTTTGGTGTCCCAATCTGCCCTGATACATCACAGTAGCCCGTGTTGAGAAACACCCTAATTTCCCGCATCCTGCTGCGGTGATGGGGCAGCTTTTCTCCCGGGGCGTTGAAAGCTTGTATCGCCTTGGTTACTTGGGCTCCTGAGAGATGAATCAATAAATGCCGGTAGCGGTCTCGCAAAACCCACGTATGTAACTTCGAGGCATCACTGGACGCCTAGTCCTGGAAAAGGATTAACGATATGCAAATAGCTCGTTAATCAGGCTTACCACCCATGGTGGGTAGATACACCACCTTGAAGGCGCGCCAATGGCCATACATTCCGGGTGAGTATACGTGCAATGCTCTGAATCAGACTGGGGCCGTCTTTCGAAGCATCGTGGACGGAACGATGCAGGAGCGTGGTTGGGGGATTATTTCCCAACGCAGTCTCTGGGCCACTAGACATATGGTGATCTGTAGGGGATTTGAAGTCTACAACGGCATTACTGAGACCAGTCTTCATGAGAGATCGCTTGGGTACATGATTTATTGCAGATACAGTTGCTGTCTCCGACTCGGATGCGAAGTGGCCGCTACTGCTGCTCTCGTCTTTCGTTAAGACCTCTGGCTGCTGCTCGTCTTGCCTAGGAATCATATCAACTACAGAAATAGTTTAGGCGTGTTAGTTGTCTGCTGATAACGATGGCGTTCGGAACAGACCATTATAGCCCCGCCGTCTCAAAAGATCCAGGGGAGTAGAAAGGATCGACGAGAGAAGAAGAGCGTCTCCTGATTTGGCCGTACCAAACAACAGCCGACATAGAGATTTGGCAATCCTTTTTACCATGAATAGTGCGGGGGACATGAAAATGGAAGGAGGGTTGTCTCAACTCACTCGTACTTGTCCGGCATCGTGCCATTTAGGTTGCCAAGCCACAAATCAATTCGCCCCTTGTGATACTTCGCATGCGCCCAGACTTCCTGTGTTCGTGTAATCGCCTTATTACTGATAGTAAGGGTTTTCGACACCACTAGTTTCTTGCAAATCCTGACTCGAAAATTATCGGAGCTAGGAAGCTGAGAGTCTGGGGTTCGCAGCTTGGTATGGGTAACCTCGCGAAGAAAGAGAGGGAGGCGCTCAAGTACTAGGGTCCGAATCTCACTAGAGATCGTAGTATTTTGCGTCTCGTCCAACTCTTCGTACTTCTCATTGACTATGTTACTCAGTCGACTGCATCCTAGGGATTCGTAAAATGCTGACTCAAGACATCAGCCAGATACAGGCAGTCAATTACACTTGCATACCTTCCAGTTCTTCCTTGGGCACCACAAATATAGTGTCTTCAAACAACTCGCGAGTGCTCGTGTCATCTACGATGACGATCTCCCTGGGTCTCCTCAATTCGCATTCATATTCCCGCTCGCTTCCTGTAATGGCTTTCTTGCGACGCATACCAAGTAAAATTGGTTCGGACATCATCTTAATCAACGTAGGATTGGAAATGCGGCGGCTCCGAGATGCGAGGTCACGTAGCTCTTCCAGAAAACTAATGCCCGTAGGTAAGGCTTAGTTTAGTAGAAGTATGAACCAATGACACCTACGCTCCATGCCCTCCCGCGAGACGTTGGAAACGTACGGGATCTTCTACCAAGCTCTTCACAATATCCTCTGCAGAAGGTTCATCCTTTGAGCCGCAAGCCCTCAAAAATTGATTTGCAACGAGACCGAAATCCACAAAGACGAACAATTCCGTGTAAAACTTGTCCCTTGGCCTTGTTCCCGCGCTCAGGTAGCATTGAGCTGGAGCCACCCGATGAAAATCACCGGAAGATGAAATCGGGACGATAGGCAACTCGGAGAGCTTGGTTAACTCCAGCTGCGAAAAGCCTAGAATAGTGTTAAAGTATCATTCAAATAAAGTGCAAAGAACACCCACTTCGAATACACTCAGATAAACTCTCAAACCATTGGCGGGCCGTCGCTTCGTTGGGTGGCTCGGTTTCCAATCGCTGAAGAAGTGTGGATGTAGATGGGTGTTGTTGAACGCCTAGTTCAGTGATCGGGGTCGCCAGTTTGCGGAAACTATCTCGAACAACAGAAAAACCAAGGGCCTTCCACGAAGTACTCAAAAATACCTGTAATAATGTATTAGTAGAAAAAAACAGCTGAACAGGGATTAACCCCGTACTTCTCCCAGCTTTGCCAGGCATGTACCAGACATGCTCTCTGCAGGAACAAATGGAATATCCCGGAAGCTATCTTGTTTGTAATCTGAATATTTTGATCGAAGGTTGTCACATAAATACTGGAAAGCTTCGGAACCAAATCCTGGTGAAGTACTGGTACATAGTTCAATAATCGTCTTTAGAGGGGGATAGCGGCATAAGCCCAGTCGATAGAGCAGTTCGGCTAGATAAGAATTATTCTTGTTGTGCCGCGGCAAGGTTAACTACTCACCTTGTTCTGATTCATTTAGCCATCTAGACTTTTGGCCCCAGTCAATGACCGGTAATTGAAGTTGACGAAAGATCTTTAAAGGTGGATAAAGATCCTGAGCCAGATAACGTCGTCTCTTCCCCATGTCTCCTTCCGCACCTTCCCGAGTGAAAGCCTTCAAAGATTTCAACACGAGGAATTCATCTTGGTCAAGGGTGTTTTGTGCTTTTACGAGATAGTTAATAAGATCAGATATACTCCAATCTCCCGTGGCTACCATTCTATGTGCACCGAATTAGTAACAAGCCCAATCGAATCATGCGTCGTCTTACCTCTCTAACAGAAGCTGAGGTGGAAGGTATTCCCGAACGCCAATAGATGTAAGGAGCCTGTCCATATTACCCTTTGAACTGGTTTCTAACCCAGTAGTGAATCGAACAATCGGCAGGCAAAGATTTTGGAACAGGCCATCATCCGCGGTGCTAGGAAGGAATGACTCCTCTGGAGAGCAGAGACCACGAGAAGTAGGAATACATTTCTTGCCCCTGAATATCTCCTTTGCTAACTGATATAACTGCTCCGAAGATGACTGCCAGACGTCAGAAACGATGGTTAAAACACGCTCGGCCCATTCGGTTGATCGCGTGAAGTCATGTTTCGGATTGGATGACATGATGTCCGGTTGCGAGATATGCTGGAGCCAGTCCATGATAGTGAGCTCTTTCCAATTGAAGGTCATAAGATCGGCAGGAGTCAACCTCTTGGTGATATCGTGCGGTATGAGAGATGCGGGCAATGGTCCATCCAAAGGAATACGAGCTCTGCTAGACTCTGAGCCAAAAAAAAACTGTATCGAGGATAACTCGATTTCCGTCCCATTTGCCCAACCGAGGGTAATCGCCTCCAACAAGTTGGCAGTGTCGGGCGCTGAACTATCCCTCGAATTTGTCCACCACTGAAAACAAGAAACTAGCTCTTCTTGAGTAAGAACATGCTTGCGGAGATCTTGGGAAACGTCCTGGAACGTGATGCGCGATATCTTGTGTGAGTGAGGTAGTGATTTAGTGATACGTGAATGTTCCTTATCGACATAGTGGGGAAGCATTGGGAGGTACTTCAGGAACTTAGCATGGACAGGGTCATATTCTTTTATCTGTGGTGCAGAGCGAACTCCGACCGACGAGAGAAGCCGTAAAGGGTCTGAAGAGCACCGATAGAATGCCGTCTCCAACAGCCGTGCCACCTGTTCCGAGGGTGTAGAAGGGTGGAAAGCAAAGAATTTGAGAATGTGACGAAACTGCTCATGCAAAGCTTCACGCCGTTCTGCCGCTGGTTGAATGCTGCCGGACGGTGTTGCTCTATCCCACTCTTCTTCAATCCTAGTGAGTTCTAGGTCGTATACAGCACGGGACAAGAATCCTCCAACATGTAACAGCTCCTTATTCCAGACTGGGGTCATTCAAGGATAAATACGCATAATCGCCTCGGGGAAAAGAGCGCTCACTAGAAATATTACTGTCACTACAGTAGCGTGAGCTGTTAGACGACACAACAGGGAGAGCGGCTCACACCAAATCGATTAATTCACGTTCAACAGTAGGAATAAAGTATGAGGCCATGTGGCCACCAATTCCAGTCGTTTGCCCTGTAGCATGACCCTGAAAACAAGCCTGAGAGAAAGCGCAGCACGACAATATGTGCACAAACAATAAACAAACGTGTATGCGTAGCCCTTGGTATACGTTAGCTAAAGTGATCGTGGTGGAAATTGAGATCACCGACCCATCCAAGTCAGCACGCAACCCTTTAAATATGGAGTGGCATTCATGTGGTTGGTCGTTTTGGCCACCGAGGCTCCGATCATATTCATCCTTCCCAGTCTACATATATGATATCAAGAACGTGAAAGAAATGAGTGGCTTATCCGAGCGCTCACATAGATCAGGCTGTACGGGAGGTGCGATGGTGGCAGCTTCTTTGTGGTGCGGAGTAACTCCGCTTTAAGCTTCTTGTTGAGCCCAACTTTTACTTCCGCAGTGAATACAGTAAGACCAACTGTTGTTTCGTACAAGTGCGTGGGATCCACCAGTTGCCGTGAGTCTACCTGGAACGGGATTTGAGTGAGAAACGAAGAGCTTCCCTCATTGCAGTACTCGGAATCTTCCTGAGACAAAGATGTGAATGACCCCATAGCATATACAGCATGCATGACCTCTGCCTTGATCGTTATGGCTAGTTGAATGAGGTCACTCGCGCTAGAACAATATGCCTAAGTCATACTCACGATAGCGTCGGATCCCTTCCACCTTCATAATTCTCAGTGGGCTGGAGCAATCCAGCCCTGCAGGAATGTCAATCTCTGGAACGGCGCCTGACGATTGAACAGTGTCTGGTTCTTTACTGATGTGTCCGATGCAATATTCGTCAACAAACACCTTAACATCCTTCAAGTTGGCCATGAATGTAATTGAAGATACTAGGAATCGTAAGAAATCCAAGGCTGGGGGCATATGACCTTCGCGCAGGGGCATCTCGAATGTCGTCCATGGATCTTGAGCCCCTCTCGGAGAGAGATCACCACGACGTATGTACAGCTAAACGTCAGGATGAGAAAGTAAGTCCTTTCGGACAGCGACTTGAGTACCTGATCCCCATGGTCCTTCCAGTAAAATTCCATCCTATGCCCTACGCTGACATGAGGACCCAAATGAATGCAAAAAAGATAACATCTCACCTCCAGAAGATACGATCGGGCTTTCAGTCACAGAAAATATGGTATAAAAACCTGCGCAAACACCAATGCAGCATTTCGAAAGTGCGAAAAGAATTGTACGCACCAACACCGAGGGCGCCAACCTTCTCCGGGCCAGGATTACCCTTGGCTGGGAGAGGAAATATGGGCAACGTGACGACAAGGCAGAATAGTGCGCACCGATTCTCGGTAGTCGCTCCCAATCTTTCGGTGTAAATAGTTTCCCGTTATTTTTGAACGTCCATTGCTTAATCTTTTAGGAGGATCAACAAAACAGAATAAACATGGAAAGGACGGAACATCATTACATTGACAGACTTCAAATCCGGAAGTTTTGGTACATCGAGACATTCCTCATTTCGCGCTCTCCGATCCAAGTATTCTGCAGTCTTAAACCGAATTTCGACCGCAGCTGACTTAGCATCATCAGAGTTCTGAAGAAGTTCTCGAAACACTGATAGAAATCCAGTGTTGGGGCAAGAAGCAGGCATTGAAGGTAGGTTTCTTACAAGTGAACTCGCCAGAGTAACGTGCCAACACTTTGTCAATCAGTGCGCGCAGATTAACCTCGACCTGTTGTTCCTTCACAGTTTTCCACTGACAAAAGCGAAGCAAAGATTCAAAATGGGTGCAAGATCGGAGGTAACTAGTTTCGGGTCAGACACACCAGTTCTTTACGACCTTGCATTACGATCCACTGAGCTTCGTGTCGCTAAACGATATTGTGAGTCAGATAGGGTGAAAATAAACACTCTAGATAGTGCTTTGGATAGTTGCTTGACAGTGGATCCCAACGCAAGAGCAGCGGCTGCTGCACGCTTTAATCCTGCACAGGAAGTTGGCCAGCGCTAGGGCCAGTGTAACTCCGTTTCCCATCGGCAGAGTTGCAATTTGTGCCTGTGAAATGCAGTGGAACTTCTCATAATGCATAAATTCGGGCAATACCTACTCGTCATGCATTATCAGAACTATGCAGCGTGATGTAGGTGTGATAGTGTCTGCCGCCCAAGCCGGGCAGTCACTGTTAGAATCCTCAGTAAGTCGCTGAAGAACTATAAAACTAACTACAGTGCGATGTAGCCATGCTCAGGTAAGCTACCATGATCATATACGGAAATACTCCAACAGTCACCGACTCACCAAACCCTACAATACACATTACAGTATGAGAAGTTCTACTGTAGGTTGACTTTCCCCTCTGGCCCTGAGTTGTGTGTCACCCTACCTTGAGACTCGCAATTTGGTCCGTGCGCAGGTGCACGAGCGGCAGCGGCGTAGGCCCGCTGGTAGATGTGCCACTGACGCGAGCCCATTCCCAATGGCAACATCGCGTTTTATTCATGTAATCCGGGAATCTAGACAACGTGCGGATCCAACCCACGCATACCATATATAGAGGCGACACCAAACCCAGAAAAAAATGTATTAAAAAACACAAACGAAGGGGCGAAAAAAGTATTGTACGATACAATTCAAGGAGATGGGGATACAGCAGATGGGTAAAGGCTACAGAGCGGGACGAGCCGCAGACGAGGACAAACAGCCATGGATACACACCAGGAAGCGTCCGAGAAAGAGAGAAGGGGGGAGGCAAGGCAAGGCCACACCAAAGTGGTGCGCCACGACACGGCACACGGCACACGGCACACGGGCAGCCAGTCCATGGTTGATACATGAAAAATAAAAAATAAAAAGAGAGAGAAAGAAAACGCGTCAATGAGCGTGTCTACTTAAGCAAGCGAGAGATTACAAGAGGAAGAAGAGGGACGAAGCAGCGGCGCCAAGGACGAGCACGTCATGTGCCCCGCCCAGCAGAAGGTGCGGCGCGCCATTGGTTTGCGCGCTCGCGCCCCCGGTGCTCTGCGGCTGAAGCGTTGGCGAGCCACTGCCCACCAGCGACGGCTGCGAAAGGACGACGCGTCAGCAACTCGACGTGTGACGGGACGGACATGGAGAACTTACCGGGAGGGCTCCGCTAGACACTGCGGAGCTGGTCGCGGTGGCACTGTAGCTGGTGCTGGTGATGGTGCTGGTGGTAGAGGCCG